>PVJC01005352.1:0-59380 GCA_004026665.1 Murina feae
GCATCAGCCACCACCTGCCCAGCCCACTCTGCTGCCCGCTGGTTTCCATGATTCACCCGCTGCTCTCTCCGAGGCTCCCGGCCGCCATCTTGCCTGGGCTAATTTGCATACAGCCACTCTGATTGGCTGGTGGGCGTGGCTTACCCTGTCTCGGAGAAACGGTTAATTTTACTATTTCGCTTTTATTAGTTTAGATAATGAACTATCAGAAGGGGAAACTAAAAGAACAATTGCATTTACAATTGCATAAAACTTAAATACCTAGGAATACATTTAACTAAGAATGTAAAAGACCTATACTCAGAAAATATAAGACACTGAAGAAAAAAATCAAGAAAATACAAATGCAGCATAAATGCACTCATGGGTAGGAAGAATTGACATCATTAAAATGTTCATTATTTCCAAAGTAAATTATAGATTCAGTGTAATTCTATCAATACACCAATGGCATATTTCACAGAAATAAAACAAATATTCCAAAAATTTTTATGGAACCACAAAGACCCTAAATAGCCACAGTAATAAGAAAGAAGAACAAAGTTGGAGGTGACATGTTACTAGATATCAAATTATACTACAAGATCATAGTAATCAAAACAGCATTATACTGGCATAAAAACAGACATGTAAATCAATGGAACAGAATAGAGAGCCCAGAAACAAACTCATAACTTTATGGTCAATTAATATTTGACAAAGGAGGTAAGAATATATAATGGAGTAAAGATAGTATATTCAACAAATGGTGTTGGAAAAAGTAGATAGATTCATACAAAAAAAAAATGAAACTAGACCAGCTTCTTACACCATACAAAAGAATTAACTCAAAATGGATTAAAGACTTAAATGTAAGGCTTGAAACCATAAACATCCTAGAAGAAAACATAGCCAATAAACTCTTGGACATTTTTTGTAGCAATATATATATATTTTTTCTGATATATCTCTTTAGGTAAGGGAAACAAAAGAAAAAAATTAACCTAACTACATCAAACCAAAAAGTTTTTGCACTAGAAAGGAAACAATCAACAAAATGAAAAGACAACCCACTGAATGAGAAAACATATGATACATCTGATAAAGGGCCAATATCCAAAATTTATAAATAAGTTATAAAACTCAACAACAAATAAACAAACAATCCAATTTAAAAATGGGCAAAGGATCTGAATAGACACTTCTCCAAAGAGGACATATAGATGGCTGAGTTTTAATAAACTGAAAGAACCTTGAAGACTTGAGAATTGGACTTCTGACTTTAGTTTATCATTGAAAAGAAAGAGTGTTTTCATTTTTGCTAAAATAAACACCAGTTAGACTATATGCCTCTTAAAATATACTTTGATATTTTTGTGAAATTTAATAATTGCATATTTATAAACTAGAACAAAATTGAAAACACAAAGCAAAAAGTAAAAGATCAAAGATCACCCAAAGGTAAAACATCATCATCTAGAAATAACCATCATATACATTGCAATCAAATGTATACAATGATTATTTCTGTATGATGATGCATTTATGCATCTATATATGCATGTATTGAAATATAAAATGGATATATGGTTTAAATTCAGATACAGATAGGATTACTTTATGAGATTTTTTAGTAAATAATATTAATTGTAATCACAAAAAACTGAGTTGAAAGTAAAGATATTACTTAATTTTTAGATAAATGAATCTCCACAATAAGCATTATTAGTTCTGAAAGCTCTTTCTAAAGTGAGTAAAGATTATAAAATGCTTAGAAGGTTGGGTTAATTTTTTTAACTTAGCTATATATTTCAACTTAAGGCAATATCACTTGACTTCAGCTATCTATACTAGTATATATAAAATTCTAATATGCAAAGTGTCCCCTCGGGAGTTTGACAAACCTGGAGTTCAGTCATTCTCTATGATGTGAACTGACCACCAAGGGATGGTGCAGAATGAAGGAAGGCTCTAGCCAGCAGTTGGCAACAGCTAGGAAACCTTTTAAGGTACACAAATTCATGCATTGGGCTTCAGTATCAGATAAGAATCAAAACCAAATACAGTTTCTTTTGTCCCCTTCTCCCACTTTTTTTATTTTTGTTATTTATTAATTTTTGAATTGTTAAATTTTATAGTTCATATATAACATGCAATTTTGAAACTATAATTCACTTAGTTATTCAATCTTAGTTTTATATATAATAGATTTAATGTTTTCCACTAATGTCTGTAGCATGCTTTCTTCACCCCTCAGCTCTTATTTTGATTTATACCTTGGTTTTCATTAACAGGTGTTTCATGAAGGAATAATAAGTTCTATTGCTCTTGAGTTCTTATATGCTAGAGAATATCTACCCATTGTCCTAATTTGTGAAGAATAACTTATCTGGATATGAATATTTCAAGACACACTTTCTATTGCTCTGAAATTTTATTCATTGTCTGAATTTTTCCGGCTCTTGAAACAGCCTGATTTCTTTCTCCTATGAATGACTTGATATTTCTGCCTAGATGCCAATGCCATTCTTTGATCTAGCAATTAAATAATTAAACTCAGAATTATCTTGGAATTTGTCATTATATATCATTCTTTTCTTGGATCATGGTGGTATTTTTTAATATATATATAGATGTAATACCTCTTTATCACTGGAAATTTTTAAATTATATCTTTAATTTTGTGTCTTTTCTTCAGAAACATGAACTATGTATAGATTGGTTTTTTCTCTTCTTTCTGTACCTCTATTGTTCCTAGTTATTTGTGTATCTTTGTCTTTTTCTATTTTGTTTTGGTGTTTGCTTTAAGTCTTTATTTCATGATCTTTACACTATTCTCAGTTGTGTTTATTATGCTTGAGTTGATTCTAATATTCCTTTAACTTCTCTAATGCTTTTCTTTTCTTTTTCATTTATTCATTTCCCCAGCTTTCTTGGGGCAATTTTATCCCTTTCTCTGTTTTTCTTGTCTCTTCTTTCATTTCACTTCCTTTTCTTTGACCTTTTTTATGGGAGGGAACATGTTTTTGTTTTGCTTTTAATATATTTCTATTGATTTCAGAGAGGAAGAGAGAGGGAGAGATGGAAACATCAATGATGACAGAGAGTCATTTATTGGCTGTCTCCTGTAGACTCCCCATTGAGGATTGAGCCCACAACCCAGGTATTTGCCTTGACAGGAAATCAAACCATGACCTCCTGGTTCATAGGTCAATGTTCAACCACTGAGCCACTTTGGTTGGGCTAGTTTTCATTTTTTAAATTAAATATATTGGTGTGAAATTTATTAATAAGATTATATGTTTCAAGTGTACAATTCTATAATGCATCATCTATATATTACATTGTGTGCTTACCACCCAAAGTTTATTCTCCTTTCATCACCATATATCTGACCTCTTTTTCTCTTCAGCTTCCCCCACCCTTCTTCCCTTCTGGTAACCATCATACTGTTATCTTTGTATATGAGTTTGTTTATTTGTTTTGTTAAGTTCATTTGTTGTTTTCTGTTTTATATCTCACAAATGAGTGACTTATATTGCTTAGCATGATATTCTCAAGATCCATCCATGTTGTCACAAATGGCAATGTTTCATGTTTTCTTATAGCTAAATAGTACTCCACTGTCTATATCTATCATATCTTCTTTGTTTAGTCATTTGTCAAAAGACACTTAGGTTGTTTCCATGTCTTGGCTATCATGACTAATACTGCAAAAAACATGATAAAGGGGACAATATATCAAGAAGATATAATACTACTTTTAATTTTTAAATGAAGCAGTTTTTTTCCAGATAGCTGTTTTATGAAAAGTCATGTGGATAGCTGGAGGAATAGCTTTAGGCAAGCTACATCTTCAATTAGAGATATATAAAGACCCAGATTTAAGCTAAACTATAATCTGAGGCTTGGCATTCTCTTTCACCATGCTTTAACTCTGGCTGCCTTTCTATGCTAGGGTGCTATTCAGTTTCATCAAAAAAGATGGCATGTCTCCAAATCTCTCTCCAATATAGATGACACTGAGTTTCTATAGGAAAATTCTCTAATTCTCCTTCAGCCCTCTCATGTTCTAAAATTTATTTTCCATTTAACAGATTGCCATTTCAGGATTGGAACAATGCCTCCTGACTGAGCTCTGAGATAGAAATATAACAGCTCTAAGTATTTTCATTTTGGTACAATTATACTATACTAGGGGCCTGGTGCACAAAAATTTGTGTACTGGGGCGGGGGGGCGGTGGGGAGTCCCTCAGCCCGGCCTGTGCCCTCTCACAGTCTGGGACCCCTTGGAGAATGTCCACCTGCTAGCATGCCTGGCCAGCCTGGGTGAGGGGCTGATGGATATTTGCAGGCTGGCCAAGCACCCCAGTGGAAACCCTCACCCCATGGGGGTGTGGCCAGCCTGGGTGACGGGTTGAGGACCATTTTCAGGCTGCCCACATCCCATTCAGAGCTCAGGTCTCAACTGGGGTACCTGGCCAGCCTGGGTGAGAGGCTGAGGGACGTTTTCAGGCTGCCCAGAGTTCCTTCAGGGTTTGGGTCCCTATTGGGGTGCCTGGGCAGCCTGGGTGAGGGGCTGAGGACTGTTTTCAGGCTGCCCACAGCTCCCATTGATCCAAGGTCCCAGAGAGGCTGCTGGAATCAGGTTTCTGGGATTTATTTATCTTCTATAATTGAAACTTTGTTACCTTGAGCAGAGGCCTAGGCAGGCAATGGAAGCCTCCTGTTTACTTCAGCTCTGTGGCTTCTATAATTGAAACATTGTTGCTTGAGCAGAGGCCCACTGGCCTAGTCAGGCAATTGCAACAGAAGCCTCCTGTTACTCTAGCTCCATAGCTGTTGGCCTCCATCTTGGTGGGTTAATTTGCATACAGCTGCTCTGATTGGCTTGGAGGCGTGGCTTGGCTGGTGGGCATGGCTTAGGTGTCTTAGAGTGACTGTCAATTTGCATATCACTATTTTATTAGAGTAGATTTCTTAGTTCTTTTTTCTCTCTCAGTGATTCTCATTCATTCATATAGCTTAACTAGGGGCCTAATGCATGAATTCTTGCACTTTGAAAGGAACTGTGGGCTGTGAGGCTATGGTAGGCACAGGGGCAGGTCTTGGCCCATCCTCTGTGCCCCCATCTGGCCCTACCCACTTCAGCCCCTGGTCCCCTGTCTGCCAACAACCCCAATCCTACTGCCACCACTCCCATGCACTGACAGCACCGGCCCTGCTGATGGCATGAAGAGATTGGGGCTGGTGCCACCAAGGGATGCGAGCAGGGCTGGAACTGGTCGCAGATGCAAGCACCAAGTGGAACTTCCATACACGGGAGCAAAGACTTTTGAGTAACTAGCAGAGGCTCGCCTCAATGACAATGGCAGGCTCTCCATCTTGGGCTGGTGCCCCCCTTACCTGCTCCACTATCCCACCTCAGCCAACACCTGCCATGTTCCTCACACCCTCCCTGGTGGTCAGCAAACATCAGAGTGATTGGTTGTTCAGTTGCTCTGATTGTTCTGCCGTTCGGTCTATTTGCATATTAGCCTTTTATTGTACAGGAAATACTTTCTACACCTTAATTAATATTTCCAGCTCAAATTGTTTTCCTGAATTCCAGATTTGTGTATCTTCCTATTCAAATCTCTACTTTGCAGTCTTATAGATATTACAAATTTAATAAATCCAAATCTTAACTCCTAATCCCATCAACCACCACCAAACCTGCACTACCAGAAGAATGCCCAATTCATTTGGGAGCAACTCCATCTTTCCATTTGCTCAAGACAAAAACCTTGGAATCATTCTTGTCTTTCTTCACTCTCTCACATCTCGCATTTAATTCATCATGGAATCCTGTAGGTTTCACCTTAAAAACATCTCCAGACCAAACCATTTCATACCACTTCCACTGTTGTTACCATGGCCTGAGTCACCATCACTGAGCATTTAATTATTAATAACTTAACTAGACTCCTTGTTTTCCATTCTTAGCCTCCTAGTCTATTCTCAACACAGAAGCCATAAATCTCTTTTTAAACCTAAATCAACTACTATTCATCCTGCTCAAAACTAGCAATGGCTCCCCATTTCATTCAGAATAAAACATAAAGGCCTAAAAGATCTATATGATCTGTTCACCACATCTCTTCTCTCTGCTCACTGTTTTTCAGGAATACAGGGCTCTTTATTGTTATATATATCTAAACTAATAAAAGCATAATATTGAAATCGACTGTTTCTTTGGGATGCCTAAGCCACACCCACAGCCAATCAGAGCAGCTGTATGCAAATTAACCCAGCCAAGATGGAGGCTGGCAGAGTGGCTCTGCACTGGGAGCCTCCGCGGCCGGCACAGCTGTGTCGGGTGTGTCAGCTCATTGGGGGGGGGGTTCCAGCCTGGGGCCTCCTCGGGGCATCCAGAAGCACCAGTCTTGGGTCCGCTGCTTGGCTCTGCCCTCAGGGGCCTCCAAGGGGCATCCAGGAGCACCTGTCCTAGGCCCGCTGCATGGCTCCGCCCCGGGGGCCTCCACAGGGCATGTGGGAGCATCTGCTGCACAGCGCGGAGCATCCGAAGCCAGTCTGCTGCCCAGCTCCACCCGGGATGTGTTCGCTCAGCAGCAGGGCCTCACCAAGGGATCCTGCACCAGCGTCCGCCCCTGGCTCACCACCCAGCTCTGTGCCAGGTGTGTCCCCTCAGAGGTGGGGGCCCACCAGGCGTGTGCGATCATAGGCCCTCTGGTGGTAAACATCCAGGCCTGCACTCACCAGCCCTCCCACCCCCCAGTGCACGAACCCTGAAGAGGCTGTGGGCAGCCTGAAAATGGCCCTCAGCCCCTCATCCAGGCTGGCCAGGCATGCCAGCAGATGGATATCCCCCCTCCCGAGGTGTCCCAGACTGCAAGAGGGCACAAGCCGGGCTGAGGAACCCCTCCCCCACAAGTGAACAAATTTTGTGCACAGGAGTGGGGGTGTCCCTCAGCCTGGTCTGCACCCTCTCCAATCAGGTAACCCTCGGGGCTTCTGGCTCCTAACCACTCACCTGCCTGCTGGCCTGATCCCCCTAACTGCTCTCCCCTGCCAGCCTAATCCTCCTAAATGCTCTTTGCATGCCTGATAACCTGTAACTGCCTCTGCCTCAGCCCTGCCACCATGGCTTTGTCCAGAAGGATATCTGAAGGTTGTCTGGAAGACATTCAGTCTAATTAGCATATTATCCTTTTATTAGTATAGATGCCACCTTGTCTTAAAAATGCAGGTTGTTAGCAGGTTTTCCTATTGTAGAAGGGGAGCCTGCAGTAGCTTCCTGGGTTCTGACCAGAACTTATGCACTGGTGCTTTATCTCAGCAGATGAGATTCCTAGAAGAAGACTCTTGGATATACCTTAAACATTTCTATCAATTTTGCCAAATCCTCCTCCAAAAATGTTGAACCACTTTAAATTCCCACCAGAAACCATGCATATGCCTTCTGTCCTACTTTGATGCCAATATCATTGATTTCCCCCTAGAAGCTTCCCTCCCCTCAGCCAAGACTGCTTGGCCCTTGAGCCAAACTCCCTGTTCAGCCTGGGACTTGATTTCCCAAGATAGAATTATGGAGGAGGAAAAATAGTGTTCCTCTATCCTTCTGAGTTCTTAGCGGAGGCCCTTGTAATGAAAGACAGATTACCAAGAGAAAAACAAAAATTCATTAACATGTGTACCTCGTGTATATGTGGGAGATCCCAGGGAAAAACGAATAACTCCCCAAGGTGGCTTAGAATCCAAATTTAAATACCTTCTTCCTAGGGAAAGGGAATGGGATATCTAGGCCTCTTAGAGGAGAGTACATGAGTTGTAGGAAAGATGAATGGGGGTGGGGGAGATAGTTTGTAACAAAGTTTGGGTGTGATGTCAACTTGTAGTCTCCTGTGACAGGAGTCAGTCTTCACTGGCTGATGACACTTTTCCCATGGAGGGAACCTTTTTGGGGGAGTCTGATTGTAGGCAGATCAGGAGACTTTAGTGAAAGCCTCTCCTTGCATTTGCTGTTTTTCAAGCATCTGCAGCTCAAGATCATCAATATAACAACACAGCATAGTTTGGGGTGGCATGTTCTCTGACCTTCATAATAAACCCAACAAAGCTTTTTTCCTTTCTTAGATGATTTGCCACAGTAGTGTTATTCCCTGGAGACAGTATTCTGACTAGATCTTCCTGGGAGTGGTCATAACATACCCTGTGCTTGTAGAAAGGTGTAGGCATATCACTAAATAAATCGGGGTCAGTTTTCTCATCTTGTGGAAAGGGAGATAAAGTTATAATAGTTTATCTGTCTTTCCACAGGTTTCCTGAAGATTTGTGTCTCTGCTGTAGCCCCAGTGGCCCCAGCACCTCTGTGGCTCTGAGGCTTGGAGCTGCTGGGTGCTGGGCCCCCTGCAGGCTGGGTCTTCACACTTTGGACCCCAGCAGCCCCAGCGCCCAGGTGGGGTTTGGAGCTGCTGAGGTGCCAGGCCCCACCCCAGTGGTGGCAGCAACCATGCAGGCCCAGAGGCCCTTTTCCAGTGGGCTGGGGCAGAACACCTGTGTCTTGTCTCAGCCGCCACCATCTTTGTCTCAGAGTGGTGGTTAATTTGCATATTACTCTTTTATTAGATAGGCTATATATATATATATATATATATATATATAAATTGATTTTTTTTATAGAGAGGAAGGGAGAGGAATAGAGAGTTAGAAACATTGATGAGAGAAAAACATCGATCAGTTGCCTCTTGCACACGTCCCTACTGGGGATGTGCCCGCAACCAAGGTACATGCCCTTGACCGGAATCGAACCTGGAACCCTTCAGCCCGCAGGCCGACACTCTATCCACTGAGCCAAACTGGTTAGGGCTCTTTATTGTTCTTAAACAGGCTAGGCAGACTCCCATCTGAAAGCCTTAGACTGACTTTCCTTTGCCTAAAATTCACTTTTCCCATTATCTATCTGAAAACTTCCCCACTTTCTTCATGTCTTTGCTGATATATCATCTTCTCAGTGACATTTACCTCATTTAAATTGCAGCTTATCCTTCTCATAGTACTTCTGATGGCTTTCATCCTGGGAAATTTTATTTTTGTATAGAATTTATCACTTTATATATACCATATGACTTTTGTAATCTTTATTTCTTACACAAATTTATTTCTTATTTCCTATATCTTCCCATTATATTTTGAGTTCAAACTTGTGTTTCAGCACCTGTATTAGTGCCTGGCACATAGGGGATATTAAACAAATTTTTGTATATATAAATACATATTTTCAGACATTCTTCCTACATTAACATATAGCATGTGCTTCTTCTCTTGTAGTATTATTTTTTAATTTAATTTAGAGAGGAAAGGGAAGAGGAGGAGGGAGGTAGAGAGAGAGAGAGAGAGAAACATCACTTTGTTGTTCCACTTATTTATGCCTTCATTGATTGATTCTTGCATGTGTCCTGACTGGAGATCAAACCCACAAGCTTGGCACATTGGAACAGCATTCTAATCAACTGAGCTACCTGGCCAGTGCTTCCCTTGTATTATTAATTATAGATGTTCATACCTTTTAAAAATTATTATTATTTTAGCTATAATCATTTTTATTACAATCCTTTCAAGAGCTTGGCCATGTCTCATTATTATTTCCATTATTGCACACTAAAAATTTGTTGAATTTGCCCTAGCCAGTTTGGCTCAGTGGATAGAGCTTCAGCTTGTGGTTTGAAGGGGCCTGAGTTTGATACCTGTCAAGGGCACATGCCTGGGTTATAGGCTCGATCACCAGTAGGGGACATGCAGGAGGCAGCTGATCGATGATTCTCTGTCATCATTGATGTTTATATCTCTCTCTCTCCCTCTCCCTTACTTTCTGAAATCAATAAAAATAAATTTTTAAAAATTTGTTGAATTTTAATAGAATTCTAACTAAAGCAATTGCATGCACATATCTATACTAAGAAAAGGGTAAAATGCTAATTAGACTGGCTAGACCAGACATCCTCCCTGACAAAGCCAGGGCTCAGGCGAACCCTGCGACTGGCCAGAGAGAGGGAAGCACAGGTCCCAGTTTCCTGTGGCCAGCTGGAGGAGGGAAGCCTGGGTCCTGGTGTGGGGGCCAGGGCAGAAATGATTAAGGGTGATCAAGCAGGCAGGAGAACAGTTAGGGGCAATCAGTCAGGCAGGCAGAGGTGGTTAGATGTGATCAGGCAGGCAGTGGAGTAGTTAGCGCTGATAGGCAGGCAGGCAGAGGTGGTTATGGGTGATCAAGCAGGCAGGCAGAGGTGGTTAGGGGCAAGCAGGCAGGTAGGCAGGTAAGCAGTTAGGAGCCAGTGGTCCCAGATTGCAAGAGGGATATCCAACTGTCGGTTTAGGATTGGGTCTAAACAGCAATCGGACATCCCCTGAGGGGTTCAGGATTGGAGAGGGCTGGCTGAGGGACCCCCCACTCCATGCACAAATTTTGTGCTCCAGGCCTCTAGTATGTATATAAATAGCCATATATCTGTCTTTATCTTTTTGTCTCTTTGTTTCTAGATCTCTGCCTTTTTCTCTAATTTCCCTATGAGGAGGTAGAAAGGAATCTAGGCCAATAATGAGACTTGAATAATAGCCTAGATATTCTTATATGACCTTGGCCCCTCTTTACCTCAAACTCCACTGCTCTCTGCCCCTTTTCTTCAGTCACAGTAATCCTGGCTTTGTTGTTCTTCCTTGAGCAGGCCTGCAATATGCCTACCCTACACCTTGTCATTGGTGGTTTGCTCTTTTTGGAGCATTCTTAACCCACATATCTCCATGCTAATTCCCTCATTTTCTTTAAATCTTTGCTCAAATATCAACTTTTCAGTCAAAAATAAAAGCTCAAGTAATTATATTTTAGAGTAAACAGGAAGAGGTTAACTAAAAAGTTATGACATTAATAACTCATGGATAACGAGTTATTAATGTCATAACTCACAGACAATGGTCTGGTGAAGGCTTGAGGCAGTAGGCGAGAGGTGGGTGCAAGGGAGCACCTCTATAAGGGGAACATCTATATTACTTTCAACAATTAAGATAAATTAAAACAATTATGACATTAAAGTGAGAATAAACCACTACACTTGCAGAGAATTTCTAATGGAACCAAATGGAGACTGATTCAGCGATGATGTGGAGACAGCAATGTCATAATTTGGCAGTAGACTAAGAACATAATAACGTATCCTGAGAATGCTTTCACAGGAACAAATAAGGAGATGCTGCCTGGCAGTGATAAAGAATTGGACAGTCCGATGGTTTGAGTAGAACCATAAAAACATTGTACCTCTGCAGCAATGTCACAGCTAGCATGTTTTAGTTCTCTAGTAAAAAAATATGAAATGGGTAAAGTATCAGTTCATTCCCAGTTCCCTTGCTAGGGTTTGTGGGTTAATGTGTTTGCTGATGGGAAAAACATGTCAGGAACTGAATCTCTTTCAATGGTTACTATTTCTCCCCAATTAGAAAACTTTATCTGGAATTATCCTTCCAAGGTCCAAAACACATAAGTATTAGTTATTTCTGAAGTTTGATAAGTAATTTTTAGTTAATAAAAAGGCTAATAAATGTATGCATTAGGTTATATGTATTTTATGTGAGCATGTGATTTTAGAGAACATTCATAGTCTTTGGGAAATAGTTTCAGAATTGTCAGACATTTATATTAGCATCCTACTAATCTCTGTAGTCTTACATATGAACAATTTGACATGAGAATATATAAAGAAGCATATAGGTAATTAAGAAAGTAATTACAAATAGCAAAATAATTTTTAGAGTAGGAAGTAGCTATGTCTTCTGAAAAAAATAGTTTCTTCTTCAAAGTAGCTATGAGGGGTGGGGGGAGTATTGTAGAAGATTTAAAAATAATTTTTTACTATTTAATATGGTAGCAAGTATTCTTTTAAAAATGACAAGAAGATGATGTTTTGACATGCCAAATTATACCTTCAATGTCAGAGGCTACATAATGTCATTAAAGAGTCACAATTCAATAAAGCAGATGTCTTACTTAAAGAATTCAGCAAAAGAGGAAAAATATAAAGGTATAATACTTTATGGAATCATGTTATTAAATTCTGAACCTCAGAATACCCAGATCCTGGTAAAAGTGTGACTGAAGGAAGCATTTGGACTATAGCTGAAATTAGAAAAGTCAATGTGAATTTTTAGGAGAAAGAACAGATTGCTTTCCTAGAATATATCAGAGTGGTATGTCAGTTAATGTCTAGTTTAGCCATGTATTTGTCTAAAAGCTAATATTATTGTATTTTTTAATTTCCGTAAAATGAAGAAAACACATATTTCATAAAAATACTAGCGGCCCAGTGCATGAATTTGGGCCTGTTGGGAGATGGTGGGAGGTTGGCTAGCTGGCCCACCCTGATCGGGGCCCAATCAGGGCCAGGTCAGGTGGGGGAGGGGCCACAGGTGATTGGCCAGCAGGCTCCTGTCCCCAAATGGATTAGGGGATGCCAATCAGTGGTCAGCAGCTGGAGGAGGGGCAATGGGAGGTTAGCTGGCCAGCCCCACCCACAACTGGTGTGAGGGGGTCGGATTGGGGGTGGAGGTGGCTGGGGGAAGAGGTCATAGGCCGATCGAGGTGGTGGGGGCTGATTGGGTGTGGGGTCAGCCTTGGGGAGGGGCTATGGGTGATTGGCTGGCCAATCCTGCCCCTGAATGGGGTGTGGGTGGCTGATTATGGGCAGGGCCAGAGGGGGGTGCCACAGGCAGTTCACTAGCCGTTGTGTGTATCATAGTGACCAGTCATTCTGGTTGTTCTGGCATGTTGGTTGCTGGCTTTTTATATATATACTATAGACCTGGTGCACAAAATTTGTGCACCGAGGGGGCACCTCAGCCCAGTCTGCCCCTCTCACAGTCCAGAAGCCCTCAGGGGATATCCTACTGACAGCTCAGGCCTGCTCCCCGGGGAGCAAGCTTAAGCCACAGTCTGGCCTCCCTCAGTGAGAGGCAACCAGGCTGATCAGGGGAAGGTGCCACCCCCATCACCCTGCTGCTGCTGCCACTGCCAGCCATCACAGCTGCCAAGGTGTTTTCATCAACATGGACTCCTGTTCCTTCACCATGAAAAAATGACAACTTTCTTTAGGCATTTCAAGATGTCTCTTTCATAGGCTATGACATTTCTTTTTTTCTGTTTGTTTGTTTGTTTGTTTGTTATTCTCACATGAGGATATTTTCCCATTGATTTTTAGAGAGCCTGGAAGAGAGAGGGAAAGTCAGGGTGAAGCATCAATGTGAGAGACACACTTTGAATGGTTGCCTCCTGCATGAGTCCTGACCTGGGCCCTGGCCAGGGAGGAGCCTGCAACCTAGGTACATGCCCCGACCCCTAGTCTGGCCCCAGCAGACAAACACTGCAACCGTGGGGCTGAGGGCCGGCCCCTCTGTGTGTTGTTCTCTCTGGCTCTGGGGCTGGGCGTGGGCCACCCTCTCTGTTGTTTTCTCAGGCTCTGGGCCTGTGCCAGGCCCTTCCTCCTGAGCTGGTCATGACCATTACAGCGTCCTGGCCTAATCTGCATATTACCTCTTTAGATATAGATAATCACCATTGATGTAACTTTAGAAATAGTATAAATTATATAAAGTAAATGTTATTTTTGATTAGATATGTATAATCTCTATGATTTGTCTATCCTTGAGAATTCCAAATTAAGAATTTATTTTGAGTGCCATCTGTAGGTTTCAAAGATAATGTCAATATGGTTAATTCAAATATAGACATGTTCTGATGACATCCAGATCTTACTTTCAATGCAACGTTGACTGTCTTCATTCTTCATACTTTCATTTCTGTCACCGATATCTGCTTTTCATCATGCTGATAGGAATGTGGAAAAGTACTTGTCCTGCTGGATGGTCTTGTCCACTTGTCACAATAAGTCACGGAGCTTGGCTGTGAACCCTCACTGGCAGCACTCAGGCAAGTGCTGCTGTTCTTTGTGAGGAGGAACTGAGAAGTTCTACGGCTTATGTGATCTTTTCTCAAAACAGTTGCACATTTTGCCTTTTTGTCATAATACACAGCATCTCATCAGATGTTCTAAAATGAAAGATGCTCTAAATAAAGAAGAGGTCAAGTCTATTTGGCAAATGCTTCTACTTGGGGAGTCATAGTGAACATTACTTATTAAAGGCTCTGAGATATGCAACAAAGGAATACATTTACAACTGGGCATTTTCCCCTATTGTTTGATTTTATTGTATCCTTTACCACATCACACCTATAAAATATTTGTGATTAGTAATACAAACCCCGTAATGTTTGCTTTAAAGAATACATACTAAAAATCCCATAATATTGCAGAAGTATTACTACATTTTATATGAAGTGAAATTGTGTATGTGTATGAGAGAGAGCGAGAGCGAGAGCGAGAGCGAGAGCGAGAGCGAGAGCGAGAGCGAGAGCGAGAGCGAGAGAGAGAGAGAGAGAGAGAGAGAGAGAGGTGAGCATATGAGGTAAACTGTAAGAACAACAAACACAAAATTTACAATCATTTATGAGAGGGGTTGAGCTTACATTGCAATACATCCAGTTCATTTGTTTTGATTAGAAAGGAGAAAGTACCAGGACTTCTTCTCCACAAAGATCAGATGAAACCTACAGTCAGGACAAAAATGAGAACTTGGGATATCTCTGAGAATGTGTGATTGTGGAAGTTTCTCTCATTTTCCTGGTGTTCACACTTCATCCTAGAGTCAGGCAGTACTCAGTGCAGTTTGGGTTGGGAGCTCTTATGAGTAAACCATAACATTATGATAGTTGGTGGTGGCTTCTCAGCCTTCATGATAACTATGATGTAGTGAACAATGATCTGGCTTCATGTCTGCCCTCTAAACAATTATGCATTCTGTGGCAAAATGGCTGTCTCTGATGGAATAATGGCTCCGGATGATGGTACTGTCCATCAATTCCTCTTCAGTTCACATATAGGCCTGTTTGGATCCACATACTCTCCAGAGGCTGTCATTGTACCAAGACATTCAAATACTTGGGCTATTTCTGCTATTATGAAACAAATTTTAAAAATTAACAAATATGTAGTTATTCTGATCTATGTGGACAGATAGTATGGATCTTTGGGACTAAGGCTGAATTGATCTGTGACATGAGCTGGGATACAATTTTAAACTAAAAATGGATTAAATAGTTAATAGTTCAGCCTTTTGGAAAGCTGAACTACAACACTGAGTAGTGCAGGAATTTTTCCCTTCACCTGGTCAACCTTTTGCCATTTTATTCCACCTTCTCGTCCTACTCTGTTTAAACAGAATGTTGAAATTAAAAGTGAAATGCTGAACTTTGGAAACGTGTATAATTTTTAGGTAATGTTTAAATGGCATTATTTTCACCTTGGAAATTTTGGCTTTGAGAAAGTGGCTCATTTATCTCTAGGTGTCCTCAGTTCTTCCATAGGAAGATATATTTTATTTCTGCACCTTTGTATTTGAGAGAAATGAGCCCATGATTTAGTTCTGGGAAAACATAGGAGATGGAGTCAGTATTCAGAGTCCTGAAGTTTGAGGAGGTGAAGAAGGAAGGAGAAAAAGAAAAAGGAAGGGAAGAGGTTCTCTCTCTTCTTATCACTGTTAACAAAATTAGGGTAAAACTATTAGTATTATAGAATAACTAATATTATAACTTTAATTTCTCTACTACAGTGTTGCAATGTTGTTTGCTTTTATAGTTGAGTTTTTGTGTTTCACCATTATAAGCAACAACAGAAGGATCAGCTTAATGACAATGAGAACTGATGTTTATTATGATTTCTCATCCTATCTATCACGTTTATATCTTAGGTTCTTTATGAGTATTATCTTATGTCTTGTACCTCTTTGCATAACCCAAAGTGTGGCATAGTGCATGGCATATAGTAAGAATTCAATAAATATTTTTCTAATTACCTGTAAACAAGAAATTACATGCATCAACAATGCAGAGCTTTGACATGATAAAAAGTGCTGCCTGATAATCTATACTAATAAAAGGGTAATATGCTAATTAGACCAGGTCGACCAGACATCTTCCAGACATCCAACTTCCTCTGGACAAAGCCATAGTGGTGGGTGCTGAGGCAGAGGCAGTTAGGGGTGATAAGGCAGGCAGAGAAGGGCAGTCGGAGGCAGGGGAGGGCAGTTGGGGGTGACGAGACTGGCAGTGGGGCAGTTAGGGGTGGTCAGACCAGCAGGGGGGCAGTTAAGGGATGACCAAGCCGGCAGGGGACCACATACAAGATGACTGGGCCAGCAGGGGACCAGTTAAGAGGCAATCAGGCTGGCAAGCAGAGGCAGTGAGGGGTGATCAAGCAGGCAGACAGGTGAGCAGTTAGGAGCCAGCGGTTCCAGGTAGTAAGAGGGATGTCCGACTACCTGTGGGATGGGGCCTAAACAGACAGTTGGACATTCCCTGAGAGGTCCCAGATTGGAAAGGGTGCAGGCCAGGCTGAGGGACCTCCCTACCCCTCCCCCCATGCACGAATTTCATGCACTGGGCCTCTAGTATGATATAAAAAGCTCTGTCATAGCCATACTACCAAATATGTCTTCTTGTTTGACAAGCTAACAAAATTAGAATTATTCTTAACTTTCTAGAGATACATGATTGATTTGTTTTAAGGCATTTGTTTCCTGAAAAGTTTAATACACTAGCTACTGAACACCTTATCTCTTATTTACTTGTCTAATCAATATTGGGTGTTATAGTGTAATGGACTGTGAAGCCCCTGTAACTGACACTTATTAGCTGTGTGTCCTTAGGTTAATAATTTAATCTCTCTGGGCCTCCAGCACCTCATGTCTAAAATGAGGATAATAATGTATCACTGGATTATTTTACACCTCCAAAATGCTTGGAATACTGCCTGCCACATCTTATAAGTTGTACGTTAGCTAACAAAGTAGCATGTCCTAAAGCAGTGATTCTTTAAATTTACAAACATCAGAATTACATCAGATTGCTGGCCTCCCTTCCTGAGTTTCTAATTCAGTCAGTCTGGGAAAGGGCCAGAGAATTTGCATTTTGAATAAGTGCCGAAGGGATGCTGATACTGCTGGTCCATGGTCCTTGGATCACACTTTGAAAGCGATTGGCCTATGGCAGATCTTTTCCAACTGTGTGATGAGGGAATCGTGTTTTTTACTTGTATTGTTTTGTTTATTCCATTCTGTCATTGACAAATTCTTTTGTAAAATACAATAAATATGAATTACCAGGACAATGAAATGGAAAACAAACAAAAAAAGTATTCTTTGAGTTTTCCAGTTTATTTTATTTCCAGGTAAATAGGAGTCATCTTTTTATACCTTAAAAAAAAGAAAATTAATATACCAAATAAAGTGAATATGTGTCCTTATGCTCCATGTTAGACTCCACTCTTCTGGTATTTTAGAAATCCTTTTTTTGATCCTCTTTTAAATGGAAACTACAAATCTGAGACACTTTAATTATAATTATTAATTATCATCTTCATATAGCTCTTCCTTCTTGTATCTTTCACCTGCTTGGAAAGTAGTTATGTAATAAATATGATTCACACAGGAAAGTTCTGAAGAATCAATGGGGTTATTGGATAACTATTGAAGAGGGACTCACATCAGATGGATGTTCTTAAATGGGTTTATCTAGTGACAGCTCAATTCCTTTTAGGGTGCAGTAATTTCAGTGGCTCAAAAACCTTTGGAAGTTATTTTAAGCCATGGTGTAGGCACACTAATTATAGTGATAAAACTGGGGGAGTGAGGGGCTGTAGTTTTATTTTAAGTTTTATCCCTTTGCTATGAAGACTTTTATAAAAAAGACTAGAGGCCTGGTGCACTGAACGAGCAGTTGGACATCCCTCTCACAATCCTGAACCACTGGCTCCTAATTGCTCACCTGCCTGCCTGCCTGGTCACCTCTAACTTCCTTCCCTTGCCAGCCTGATTGCCCCTCACTATCTCTACATGCTAGCCTGATTGCCCCTAATGGCCCCCCCTGACAGCCAGGTTTTCCCCTCCCTGCTGGCCTGGTTGCTCCTAACTGCCCCCCTGCCAGCCTGGTCTCCCCCAACTGCCCCTCTCTGCCAGCCTGGTCACTCCTAACTGCCCCTTTGCAGGCCTAGTCACCCCTCACTGCCCCCCCTGCCAGCCTAATTGCCAGCCTGGTCGCCTCCAACTGCATTCCCCTCCACCAGCCTGGTCATCCCTCACTAACCCCCCCTACTGGCCTTGTTGCCCCATGCAGCCTGTTTGTTCAGCGTTTGGTTGTCCTTCACTAACTACTCTGCTGGCCTAGTCATAGGCATCTATCTTGTGAGGGCATGAAGGTTAATTTGCATATTACCTCTTTATTATATAGGATAATATTGATACAAATTGCTATTTTCAGAATAAAACAAAGTGTTTAGAATTTATTTCAAGTCAGAAGAGAAAAGGAGACAAAAACTTTTGTTGCCCCTTATATCATAGCCATAAGGGAAATAATGAAACAAAATGTTTCTTCCAAGTGATTTTTCTAAAGTAAGATAAATGCCTACTGAAATGTCTGCCTATCTAGAAATTAGAGATATATCAAGTGGGAAAAGAAATTTTTTTAAGGAAGCTTCATATTTAACTGGATATTTTACAAGGACTAGGGCTAGGACTGACGTTTGAGCAGTAATGGTTATCATCAGATGTATTTAGCAATTGCCTCTATTTCTAAGATTCACATTCCATACTTCTAATATTCTTTGCAATCATGATAGATGGCCATGGAAAAGTTTCTTACTGTATAGAATGATGGTAGAAATTTTTAAATATTTAAGAAGACATTCTGACAAGCCATTTACAAATTGAATTAATATATATTATAAAGTACTAAATGAGGTACTAAGTTTTCAAAGAATACAAGGATTCCACACTGCCTCTTTGAATCCATCCTTGGTCACCCCTTACATTCCACCTCTGTCTGTACTCCACCCTTTTCATCTTTTTAACTTCTCATTAACTTTCTCAAGTTCCCAGGGAAGACTTCTTAAGCTGCTGCCTCCCTTCAATAACCTTTTCTTTCTTTACTTGTTCCCACCTCACACCTATTTGAAAACTTAATATAAAACAGTGAGGAAAGAAAAGAGTCTTCAGTGAATACTATTAAGAAAAGGACTACTATTCAGAGAAAATAAAATCAGATCCTTACCTCACACCACATGCATACACAGAGGCATTTTAGATAAATTAGAGACATAAATATGAAACTAAAAATTAAACTATTAGGCCTGGCTTGTGTGGTGCAGTGGTTGAGTGTTGATCTGTGAACCAGAAGGTCATTGTTCAATTCCAAGTCAGGGCACATGCCCAGGTTTCAGCTTGATCCACAGGTGGGGGGTGTGCAGGAAGCAGCTGATCAATGATTTTCTCTCATCATTAATGTTTCTATTTCTTCCTTCCTCTCTGAAATTAATTTGAAAAATTAAACTATTAGGAGAAAATATAGAGGACTACCTTTGTGATCTTGAAAAGATTTCTTGACTAGTAAACAAAAAAGCAAAAATCATAAAAGCAAAAGTTTATTATCAAAATTTGTAACTTCTATGTGAAGGAATACATATAGACAAAGAAAAGTATATCAAAGGGAAATTCATGGAAGAGGAAGCCCAGTTTGCAATATACTCATATAGAGATGCTCAATCTTAGGTGCAATTAAGGAAATGTAAATTAAAATGGATATATCATTTCATATCCATAAGCTCTGGGGATTTGTGGGAACCAAAACCAAAATTCTTCTTGCATGTGTATACACAGCCACTTTGAAATACAAATTGACAGCATTTATACAAATTAAAAATACATATAAATACATTTTCATATAAATACACATAGCATACAACCTCAAAATAGTTTTTCTAAATATGTACTAGAAAGACTCACACTTGTTTATAAGCAGACATGTTTAAAAATGTTCATAGTGAAAATCTGTGGGAGAGATCCTAAATACTAAATATCCACCAATTTGGAAAATAAACATGTTCATTTTAGAAACTTTGTAAACCAAAGAAAGACAAAAACATAAAGATTTGAGTTTTGTGAAATTCCAGGTAAATTTTAAAAATATATATGTATAATATATACATGGTCTGTACCAAAAATTATCATGACTAGTTTTTCTTATAAACCAGTGTAGCAGAGATTATTTTCAATCAAACACTTGTGTTTCTCTGCATTTCCCAGTCTGCCTTGCAGTAAGTTTGAAAGCCATATGAGTAGATCTTACAATGAAATATGCACAATGATTTGTGAAATGGATTAAGAGCCAGTGTATCTTCTCTCTCTCACTGGACTTTGTAAGGGTAAGATACAGGCTTTCAGTCGCTGCGATTTAAGAGTTTATTTGTTCGTGCCACTTAACCTTATTAAACGTTTACTAATAATGCTCTCCAAATTAATATATATATATAATTTACCACTCACTGTAATCCATATGGGTTCTTTCTAGATCCCTAAAGTCTTCAAATTTATTCTCTAATTTTTAATGTAATTGTAATATTTTTTAAATAGAAAAATTTATTCTTAGAAAAGTTAGGAATTGATGATAAGTAGAAAAATAATAAAAATTACTTATAATTCTGTCATAAGGATGACTTTCTGATGATTTCATTATTATCTTTTCTTCTTAAATTTTATTTGTTCTTTATATTACTGAAAACATTCTATTTAATAACTTGCTTACTGTTACATGATGGATCAAAAATGCATTTAATGCATTTCATGTGAATTTCTTCTATAAAAACTACCCATTGTTTCCTGACTTTCTTCACCGTCGCTTGCTTTTTCAGTGGCACTATTTTTTCATTCTGTCACAGTAGCACTATTTTTTTAATCTATCACTGTTAAAATATACACTTGCAGTTTACTGTGAGAGGGCTGTAAGGAATGAAGGAGTTGTTCCTAAATCACTCTTTCTCACCCTTTAATCTTGGATTAAACACTAGCTTGAAAGGAAAATATTGGGGACCCTTCAGTCCCAGCCAACACTCTATCCACTGAGCCAAACCAGCTAAGGTGGAAAATATTTTTATACTGTAAACTAAATCACTATAGACTTTTTGATCATGCTTTATGTGCATATGGCCAAGGCTCTTTCAGCATTCAGTGGGAAAACTGTCCATACTTTAAGAAAAGACTAGAGCAATAAACCAAGACATTTCTTATGAAAGAATGAGAATAAAAACATCATAATGAGCTTATTTCACTGGACTTGTAAAATGATAGACAATTCAACCTATCCTGTCAATGAAAAATGAACCTTTTCTGTTTGATACTAATGCTATTATTCAATACAATAAATTTGTAGCTAACAGACTTTGTAAATTATCCTTTTTTTTTAATAATTAAACTAGAGGCCCAATGCACAAAACTTGTGCACAGGTGTGTGTGTGTGTGTGTGTGTGTGTGTGAGTGTGTGTCCTTTAGCCCAGCCTGCACTCTCTCCAATCTGGGACCCCTTGAGGGATGTCCGACTGTCCCTTAAGGCCCAATTCTGATGGGATCGGGCCTAAACGGGCAGTTGGACATCCCTCTCACGATCCAGGACTGCTGGCTCCCAACTGCTCACCTGCCTGCCTGATTGCCCCTAACTGCTTCTGCCTGCCAGCCTGTTCACCCCCTAACTACTCCCCTGCCAACCTGATCGATGTCTAACTGCTCCCCTGCCAGTCTGATTCCCCCAACTGCCCTCCCCAGCAAGCCTGGTCTCTCCCAACTACCCTCCCCTGCTGGCCTGATTGCCCACACTGCCCTCCCCTGCTGGTCATCTTGTGGTGGTCGTTTTGTGCCCATATGAGGGTGGCCCTCTTTCACCATATAGGGGCAGCCATCTTGTGTGTTGGAGTGATGGTCGCTGGGCTTTTATTATATAGGATGCTTTCTTGGCCCTGACCTGGTGACTCAGGTGGCTGGAGTATCATCCCATACACCAAAGGTTGTAGGTTCAATCCCCAGTGGGGACACGTACAGGAGGCAACTGATCGATGTTTCTCTCTCACACATTGACATCTCTCTCTCTCTCTCTCTCTCCTTTCCTCTCTATAAAATCAATAAACATCCTCAGATGAGGCTTAAAAAAATTAAAATGCTTTATCAGATTTGAGTAAAAATTATAATTTACAAAAAGTGAAATCACAATGATTACAAAAACTTTAATTTACAGACTTGCAACTTATGAGAAAACCATATTTCCTGGTAGATTTTTAAAAAAAGTTATTGACACAAAATGAGAGTTTGAGATGTATTTATTGTTGAATCATAGGTGCCTGTTCAAGCAGCAGTGAAGAGATGGACTTTGAGAGGCCCCCTCATATGGGATCCACTTCAACACAAATGCGGCAAAAGCCCTATGCTCTGCCTTACTCCTTTCTGCTCTGACTTCCACAGGATTCACTGAGAGTCCCTCTCCCTTTAATATAATCCAGTGCCATTGATTCTACCCAAGTATATAAATAAGCCCCATACTGCCCTTTGTAAATGCCATTATTAGAAGGTAGTCTTAAGGTATTTTCTGAAACAATTATTTTTAAAAGGGACCTCTGACTAAATCCACTCTGAAGGGTAGTGTGGGTAAGGGGCTTTTTTATTGCTTTTTATTTTGTTTTGTTTTACTTGACCTTTCAGGAGAGCATCCAGAGACAGAGCAGGTAGCACCTTATTAACTCAGGAATCAATCTCACTAAACCTGGTAGGCGGATAAAAAGAGTGAAATAATAGATTTGAGTAGATGTACCTGCAGTGTCTGACGCAAGTTCAGGTTTCTTAGTGACCTCATCTGTCACAGATAATCACTATCTGTATTGGGAAATTACTCGAACAATGTTAACCATTTAGACCAGTGAATTATATGTTGACACTATTACTTATAATTTAAATCTCAAGGTGGTGAAATGTATATTTTGTCACAATTTGCTCAGATTCAGTTTAGTTAGAATTGAAAAAGAGCCAACCTTTGAGAGCTTTCCTCTTTTTTCTTTTCTTTTTAAAAAAATCTTTATTGTTGAAAGAATTACACAGATCCCCCTTTTTCCCCATTAACCACTTCTAGCCTTCACCCACCCACCCTCTTGCTCCTCCCCCCCTACCTTCCCCCATGCCCCGGCCTTCACACCCTATTGTCTATGTCCAAGGGTTATACATATGTGCATATATGTTCTTTGGTTAATCTCTTTCCACCCATACACCTACCTATCCCCATCTTTCCTCTGAAACTTGACAGACTGTTCTATGTCTCTGGATCTATTTTGTTCACCAGTTTATTTAGTTCATTGGATTTCACATATGAGTGAGATCATGTGATACGTGTTTTTCTCTGACTGGCTTGTTTCACTTAGCATAATACACTCCAGGTCCCTCCATGCTGTCTCAAAGGGTAAAAGATCCCTCTTTTTTACTTCCACATAGTATTCAATGATGTAAATGTATCACAGCTTTTTCCCCACTCATCTACTGATGGACAGTTAGGATGTTTCCAGATTTTAGCTATTGTAAATTGCACTGCTGTGAACATAGGAGTGCATATATTCTTTCTTGTTGGTGTTTCAGATTTCTTAGGATGTATTCCTAGAAGTGGGGTTACAGGGTCAAATGGTAATTCACTTTTTAATGGTTTCCCTTTTCTCCATATCTTTGCCAACACTTGTGGTTTGTTGATGATAACCATTCTGACAGCTGTGAGTTAATACCTCATTGTTGTTTTCATTTGCATCTATTGGATGATTAGTGACTTTGAGCATTATTTTATATGTCTCTTGGTCATCTGTATGTCCACTTTGAAGAAATGTCTATTTATGTCCTTTGCCCGTTTTTTAACTTGATAGTTTGTCTTCCTTTTGCTAAGTTTTATGAGTTCTTTATATGAAATTTTCTATATTAAGCCTTTATTAAATATATCATTGCTAAATATGTTCTACCATACAGTGGGCCCCTTTTTATTTTGTTGATGATTTATTTTGCTATGCAGAAGCTCAGAAGCAAAGAAGCTTTTTATTTTGATGTAGTCTCATTTGTTTATTTTATTTTTTGTTTCTCTTACCCTAAAAGATGTATCCACAAACACATTGCTATAAGATATCAGATTTTACTGCTTAAAATCTGGGATTTTTGTGATTTCACATCTTACATTTAAGTCTTTTATCCATTCTGAGTTTTTTTGTGTATGGTGTAAGTTGATCGTCTAGTTTCTTTCTCCCTTCCTCCCTTTCTTTCCTTCTTTCTTTCTTTTTTCATGCACTTGTCTTATTTTCTCAGCAACATTTGTTGAAGAGACTATCTTGATTCCATTGTATGTTCTTGTCTCCTTTGTCAAATATTAATTAAGCATAATGGCTTGGGTCAATTTCTAGGGTATCTGTTCTGTTACTCTAATCTATATGTCTGTTCTTACGCCAATATCATGCTGTTTTGATTATAATGGCTTTGTAGTGTAAGTTGATATCTAGTAATGTGATCCCTTCAACTTTGTTCTTTTTTTCTCAAGATTGCTGTGGCTATTCATGATCATTTTTGGTTCCATATAACTTTTTGGAGTATTTGTTCTAAATCTGTGAAATATGCCATTGGTTTTTAATAGGGATTGCATTGAATCTATAGATTGCTTTGGGTAGTATGGGCATTTTAGTGATGTTAATTCTATGAAGCTATAAACACGGTATATTCTTCTACTTGTTTATATCTTCTACTATCTCCTTTTTCCAATGTCCTATAGTATTCTGAATACAATTCTTTTACTTAGGATAAGTTTATTCCTAAAAACCTTAATTTTTTGTTGCAGTGGTAAATAAGATTTTTGTTTGTTTTTCTTCCTGAGAATTCATTATTGGTGTATATATTAGTAAATGTCATCGATTTCTGGGTGTTAATTTTGTTTCCTACTACATTGCCCAATTCATTTTTTATATCTAGTAGTTTTTTGGTGGAGTATTTAGTGTTCTATGTACAAAATCATGTCATCCATGATTTAATGAGTGTTTTATTTCCTCCTTTCCAATTTGAATGCCTTTTATATTTTCTTCATGTCTGATCACTGTGGCTAAGACTCCCAGTACTACGTTGAGTAAGAGTGGTGAAAGTGGACATCCCGATCTTGTTCTTTTTCTTAGGCAAAATGGTTTTCCTATGAGTGGGTTAAAGAATATGTACTCTTTTATGTTTAAAAATATAACTAGTTTAAGACTAATTTACTATTTCAAAATAAGGTTTATTTATTTTAAGAATAATTCTTTTTATTCATAAGAGCCTAGAGCTGGAAACAACCTATATGTTCACCAACCTGAGCATATTGCCACTCAAAAGAGTATACACTGTATAATTTCATTTATATGAACCCTTAGGTAAG
Organism: Murina feae; assembly: GCA_004026665.1. Taxonomy (NCBI): domain Eukaryota; kingdom Metazoa; phylum Chordata; class Mammalia; order Chiroptera; family Vespertilionidae; genus Murina; species Murina feae. The sequence goes on from PVJC01005352.1 coordinate 25,364, forward strand.
ACAAATCTAATATTCAGTAATGGAAAGTAGTGGTTGCCTGGAGCCAGAGGTGAATGGTGGGAATTGATTCACTGTAGAAAATTTAGAAAGTATAGATAAGAAAAGAGAAGGAAATTATCTTACCATTTAGGTATTTGTATACCTGCATTTTTTTTTAGATGCATAGGCATATGAGAAAGAAATTCAGTTTATTCAAGTTTATTTATTGACTTAGCCAACAAGATTTCAGGAGTAGCTCAACCACTTTTGCTATTTTTGAGATAATTTTAAGCTATTTTTTCTGATGTTTAAATATATTTATTTTACATATTGTATGCTGTTATATCATTCAACAATAAGGAGAAATTGCCAAATGATGATGAGTTGTATGCCAAGTCTGATTTTGTTTTTTAATCCTCACCTGAGGATAATTTTCCATGGATCTTTAGGGAGAGTGGACGAGAAAGGGAAAGACAGAGGAAAGTGAGAGAAATCATGACTGGTTGCCTCTTGCATACACACTTACCATGGCCTGGGTCAGGGAGGAGCTTGCAACCAAGGTATGTGCCCTTGACTGGAATTGAACCTGGGACCCTTTGGTCTGCAGGCTGATGCTCTATCTAGAACCAAACCAGCAAGTCTATTCTTAGTATTTCTGTGGCTTTGATCTCTACCAACACAGAAAACAGTGAAGATGCCTTAAAATTATTAGTAATATGCATTATAAAATTACTAATATGTTTTTAAACTAAACAATAACCTTTTTTTCTTCTCACCTTCAGCTGAGGAATGTCCATGCTTCATTGGCTTCCATTATTTGTTTGAGAGCAGGGTTTCTCAACCTCCGTACTATTGACATGTTGTGGTGGGGCTGTCTTGTGCATTATGGGATGTTTATCAGCACCCCTGGTCTCATTAATATCTTAGCTCCAGTTCTGTCAACCAAAAATGTCTCCAAATGTCCTTTGGACAACAAAACCATTTCCAGTTGAGGAACAGTGACTTAAAGATAGTCCAGGAGCTTAATATTATCTGTATTTCCTTTGTACACATTTCTCCCCCTCAATCACTTAAGTATTCTTTTGACTAATGGGCTCTGGCCTTTCTGTCCTGCTGTGATTTTCAGTTAGTGAGGTAGACTTTGAGAAGCCTTGGCTATCATATGTCCATATGCTCCCAAATCACTTCTGAACGTCAACTGCACCTTTGGAATACCATTGTCTTGGACCCATGAGAAATAGAGATGCTTTTCAGATACAATCACTGTTCTTCTTCCAACTGCGCAGCAGGCATTTAACTACACATAAGTCTGAGAGATCTTATTCAAACAAATGAAGCAGCTTAATTTTACCTCTACATATACAGGTGTTTAATGAGGTTAAAGTAAAGGACTCTGAGGACTTTTCAAGTTAATGGAAATCATTGGTGCTTTTCCAACTACTTAGGAAAGATTGCTTGAAAGAATTTGGAGGCATTTGAGAGGAAGAACTTATCCTTTTAGTTAGATAAGGATTATCTTCCGGGGAAGCTAAGGGAAGAAACATGTATTAAGTCATGTTCAACAGTCACTGTGCAAAAGGCTCTGTGCCAGATCGTTTGGGGGAGAAATAATGAGAGAGCAGAGTGGTGCTCGTGGAGCTTATGGGTAACTGGCAAATGCACACAAACATTTTTACAGTTGGGTAATGTTACTATCAATGAGAAACAGTATTTCATCCATTGGCAATATTTCATCAGTTGCCAAATGAATCATACAGATAGTAACAGCAGTGGTTTAGGAGAGAGGGAATTCTGAAGAGTGGGAAGGTCAGAAATGTGGGGTTGGTAAAGCTAGGGTGCTCTGAGCTTGGAGTGGGGATAGGCAAAGAGGTAAGGAAAATAATCCCAGCTAATGAAAATGGCCTGTGTTAAGAGGCTGCAATAAGGGAATTCAAAGCTTATTTGGTATGTAGAACTGAGAAATAAAGCCAGAAGGGCAGGGTCCTAGAATATCAGGTTAAGGAACTTTAATTAGATGGAAGCTAATGTTTCCCAAACTGGGTTCTGTGAAACAAAAATCCCAAGAGATGGCCTTTGAATAAAGTGTTCTGTGGTGAAATAAATGCAAATGGCATGTGTTGCATGCTAAGTGTGTATGCCTACTGGTGACTTAAATGCATTTTGGTATTTAGAGGCTGTGCTTAACTTTGTGTAAACCAATATGTATACATGTGTTTGATAGCAAAACATGGGGGAGGGTTGTGAGGAAAAAGCACATGATGTACCTATTAACAGTCAGTGGAACGACTTAGAGAGAATTGTAACTTGATAATAGAAAAGACTCAACCATGTTTGCTAAACAGGAGGTGAGAGAACTGTGTTCCAGGTATTCATTACCTTGTCCTTTTATTCTTTCATCCCTCTACAAATATTTATTAAGCAAATACTATATTCTTTGTGCTAAGCAAGGTGAATAAAATAGTGAAGAAGGTGGTTTCTGCCATCATGGAGTTTAAAATAAAGGAAGAGAAAAATGTAGATTTAATTTTTTTTTGTAAGTAAAGTACTATTAAAAAAAAAAAGAAAGAGAAAAAGTGCTCTACTTTTTTCATGAACAATAATACTGAAAGTGACCTTTTCATTTCCTCTTAAATATGTGATCAAGAAATATCTATTTTATTATTAACAATATCACTAAATCTTGTAAAAATATTTTTAACATTGCTGGATTCATTGTTTAATTTAGCTTTATTTAATATTTGACCAGTTTAACATTTTGGAAATAACATTTAAAATATTAATTAGGAGGAAAGAAGAAGATGTATAAGGCGGAAAGAAATAGAAGGAATTTTTATTCGTTTTAGTTTTACTTTTGTTTGATGTGTTATATTTGCAGCTTGATTAATTTTCACAAATTGAACACACCTATATAACCAAAACAAAAACAATGTTAATAGCCCTCCTCCCCCCTTTAAACTCCTCTGGGTTCCCTTCCAGTTATGACCTTCCCTGCCCACCAGAGTTACCACTGTCCCAATTTCTTTTTAGCATAGATTCAATTTGCCTGTGTGTGTGTGTTGGTATATAAATGCAATCTTTCATTATATAGAGAGTTTTAAAGGAAGCCAAGAAGGCACATTTAATTCTAAATACAGATCTTTCTGTAATTAATTGCACCTTGGTGGTACACTGGAAGTATCTAGGAGTTTTAAAAATGATTCACATCTTTAATAATAATAATAATAATAATAATAATAATAATAATCTAATCTAATAAAAGAGTAATATGCAAATTAACCTTCACTTGGTTACACCTAAGCCACACCCACCAGCCAAACCACGTCCACCAGCCAATCAGAGTGACAATAACCCAGCCAAGATAGCAGCAGGCAGCCACAGAGCTAGAGCAAACAGGAGGCCAGCAATGGAGGAAACTGCCTGCCTAGGCTGGCTGTGGCCTCCATTCAAGGCAACAAAGTTTCAATTATATAAGATAAATAATCTCCAGAAACCTGCTTCCAGCCAGCCTCACTGGGACCTTGGGTCAATGGGAACTGTGGCCAGCCTTCAAACAGCCCTCAGCACCTCACCCAGGCTGGCCAGGCACCCCAGTAGGGATCCGAACCCTGAAGGGGCTGGGGACAGCCTGAAAACGGCCCTCAGCCCCTCACCCAGGCTGGCTGCCCCTCACTCAGGCTGGCCACACCCCCATGGGGTGAGGGTCCCCACTGGGGGTGTGGCCAGCCTGCAAACAGCCATCAGCACCACCCAGGCTGGCCAGGCATGCCAACAGGTGGACATCTCTCGGGGGGTCCCGGACTGTGGGAGGGCACAGGCTGGGCTGAGGGACCCCCCCCCCAAGTGCACAAATTTTTGTGCATCGGGCCCCTAATCATCTAATAAAAGAGTGATATGCAAATTAACCCTCACTCTGTTACACATAAGCCATGCCCACCAGCCAATCAGAGAATATATATGCAAATTAACCTAGCCATGATGGCAGCCCACAGCCATGGAGCTGGAGGAAACAGGTGGCTTCATTGCACCAGCGATGGAGAAAACTGCCTGCCTTGGCCAGCTGTGGCCTCCGCTCAAGGCAACAAAGTTTCAATTATAGAAGATAAATAAACCCCAGAAACCTGATTCAAGCCAGCTTTGCTGGGACTATGGGTCAATGGGAGCTGTGGCCAGCCTGCAAGCAGCCATCAGCCCCTCACCCAGGCTGGCCAGGCACCCCAGTAGGAACCTGAACCCTGAAGGGAATGTGGCCAGCCTGAAAACGGCCCTCAAACCCTCACCCAGCCTGGCCACACCCCCATGAGGTGAGGGTTCCCACTGGGGGGCTTGGCCAGCCTGCAAACAGCCATCAGCCCCTCACCCAGGCTGGCCAGGCACGCCAGCAGGTGGACATCCCCCAAGAGGTCCCAGACTGTGAGAGGGCACAGGCTGGGCTAAGGGACGACCCCCCCCCCAAGCGCACAAATTTTTGTGCACCGGGCCCCCAGTAATAATAATAATAGACTCACATCTAAGTCCCATACAGAGATACTAATGCAATTGGTATGATATGGAGCCTGGGAAACGGCAGTTTAAAAGCTCTCTGATGATTCTCATGGGCACTCAAGGTTGAGAATCACTACTGTGATGTGTTGAAAGTAAAGCCATAGATGTTTCCATAACATTGGAGTTAGCTTTGTGCCCAACTGTCTGACTAATGTTTGTAAATCTGGGCTTCCTGTGTCTAGATTTTAGGTTGCAGTTTGGCAGAAGTAGATATTATAAGTGACTAATAACCCTCCCACGATCTGTCACCTGGGCAGCAAACCATTTTTCAAATTCGGGACTGTGTGGGAGGTAAATAGGGTTGCCTTGCTTTAAACAGCCTCTGCTTTTTTTTAAGATGTTGGGATGTCATCAGGTAGTGGATTGCAGAGCTGTCAGATTTGTGTCAAAAGGCATTACATCAGAGACACTGAGCCTGGAGAGCAGTGACTCATTTGCTTGGGAGCTTTAGGGACCCCTGGAAGCTTGCAGGGCCTGAGGATGGCCCTGGGCACTGGAGATGATTTTCTTCTGGGGCCTAAGGAAGCCTTTAGGGACTAAGTTATTTCAAATGCAGAAGAATACAGTTAGAATCTCAGGAACTGACATAAATCAGAATTGCAAAAGCATCTGAATTTTATTAAATTTTTATTTTAGCCTGAAGACTGACTCAGCAACAAGCTGATAAAACTGGATATATTTAGCTTCTCTTTCTTCATCTTTTCCTAAATATTTTCTGATGTTAGTAAAACTTTGAAAGAATTTTATTTTATAAATGATAAATTGTCATTTCATGAGCCTGGAAGAGGTTTATTAATATTCACTGAAAGGACTATTTACCTTCCCTGAACTACATTGGGATCTGCCGTTCCACAGTCAGAAGCTCCAATTCATTTTGCACTGTCTCCTAACAAGTGCTCCACCCGCGCCGTTCAGAAGAGCTGGTGCTGTGCCATCCTCGGATGTCTTTGTACCATGGTGATAATGTGGAGTCTCAGGCATTCGTGAGCCGAGGATGTTTCTTCCTGTTCTCATGTGTTGTCTGTTCCTTGCTTTTGTCTATTTCCTATGATCTGAGTTGCTTATCTGTTTGCTCTTTGAGGATATAGTAGTTAATGAGAGATAAGACCACTGTGCTCAAGGATCTTATAATCTAGCCTAGGAGACAGAAAATAAAGTTAGCTAGTAAGCCATCAGGATTTCAGTTATTGATGGGTGTTTTTTGTTGTTGTTGTTGTTGTTTTTTACTTGGATAGATGATAGATTGTTTAATGAGAGTCAGAGTAATCAGGAATGACCCGTAACACTAACATGAAATCTTAATTTCTCAAAATAAAAAGCAGAGTCTATGAGCCCAAATAAAGAAATCACTTTTCTAACATGCCATTCATGTCGCCTTATAATAGATGTCAAATATTTTAATTTACTTTTTCAAGTAAAGATTTCGTTACCTGGGAATATGCCCTATCCTCTCCCTCTCTCCAGTCTGCCTCACATCAGCTTAGGACTGGGGTGCTCCTGCCTGGCCTTTCCTTGGGGGGAATAACCAAACCCCAAAATTGTTTGTCTTCATTTTTTTCACAAAAAATTTCCCGTACCTTTAAGGTTCCACTTAGTTGCCAAGAGGAAAAACTTTAGATTAAGGCATGAATGTCTAGTTTCTGTTTAGTTACTTAACTCTCCCAAAGTATTTTAAATATCTATGGTGACAAAATAATGTATTATTATGAGATTTAAGTGGAAAAATTCTTTTTTTTTAAATTTTGTTTTATTGCTTATAGTATTACAACAAGTGTTAGATAGGTCTCCATTTTTCTCCTCCGACCCTCCCCCCTCCTCCCCTACTCCCCAGTGTCTTGTGTCCATTGATTATACTCATATGCATGCATGCAAGTCCTTCAATTGATCCCTCAATGCCCCCCCCCAACCCTCCCCAGCCTTTCAGGTGCAGGTCAATAGTCCGTTCAATGCTGTTCCGCCTCTGTATCTGTTTATTTTCATCAATTTATAGTGGTCTTTATCATCCATAGATGAGTGAGGACATGTGGTATTTTTCTTTCATTTGACCCTGTGATCCCACTTCTGGGAATATACCCCAAGAAACCAGAAACACCAATCAGAAAAGATATATGCACCCCTATGTTCTAAGATTTGGAAGCAGCCTAAGCGCCCATCAACAGATGAATGGATTAGAAAACTGTGGTACATCTACACAATGGAATACTATGCTGCTGTAAAAAAGAAGGAATTCTTGCCATTTGCAGCAGCATGGATAGAACTGGAGAGTATTATGCTAAGTATTATGATGGGTGTTTTTGAAATAAAAAAAAATAAGAGAAGCAGCATTAGAAGACTGTTTTGAGGAGGTAGTGTTAACAGGCATTCTGAGTTCTTGGCATCTCCCAGGATAGAGATGAAAAGAGACCGATAGAGGGCCTGGTGCATTGGCCAGGTAAGAACCCAGATCTCTTGCATGACAGGTGCAGATTTAACATCGAACCATCCTAGATTCTTGGGAACTTTATAGATAGAAATCAAGAGACAGCTCGTGCCCTGAAGGAGACAGCATTTAGAGGGAGAAAGAGAAATGTTGCTCTCTAAATAAAAGTCAGGAAACAGTTTTACAGAAGCTGAGATGGGAAAGATGACATCTAAGTATGGTGGGAAATCTGGTGCTTGTGCAGTATAACTACATGCTTTTTCATGTGTTCCATGTCTCATCGGCATGTTACATCTCCCTCAGGGGTGTGTTTTTTAGCATTTAAATAAGGGAAGATCACCGACCAAGGACAGTCCTTCTTGTTAACATGCATTCATGGGTGACGGGAAAAACTGTAAGTCCCCTCTCCCCCTACCATGTAGTACATCTTATGACCGCAGCATCCTTCAGTCTAGATACTGATTGTCTATAAAAGAAAGGGAAGACACCAGGGACCTGGAGCACAATGAGCAAGGGGAAGAGCTCAGGAGGTGGTCTCAGAAATAGATTGCCTGAGTAATAGGTTTTCGTAGTCAAAGGAGTTTGGATTTTGTTGTTTTTATTTCCCACTTGATTTTTAAAAATATTTTCATTTTCTTTTTAATTATTATTGGCATACAATATTATATTAGTCTCAGATTCACAATCCACTGATTAGACATTAAATGACTTACTAAGTTATCACCCCGATAAATCTAGCACCCATCTGACACCATACATAGCCATTACAATGTGAGAGGCCCGGTGCATGAATTTTGTGAATAGGTGCGGTCCCTAAGCCTGGCAAGCGATAGAAGTGCGAGCATCTGGCATAGAAGAGCAGGTCCCAGCTGACCTCTGGGCCCTGGGGAGCACCTGGGCCCCCAGATCCCCACATGCCCACCTCCATCTGAGTCACAGTGCTGAGTCCCCACACAGAGATGCAGTGCACATGGCCAGACACCACAGGTAAGGGCACAGTGTGGGCCTCTGGGCCAGCCAGCAGTGCTGCATGGAAGTCAGGAGGGGCAATGTGTTCTCTCCCAGCCAGCCTCACAGACAAGCTCCTGTGCAAACCCATGGGGAGCTCGACCAGCCCCTGTGGTTCCCATGGCTGTAGCCCAGCTCACCAGGGAGTCGACACCCACCATGTTCCATGCTGCCCTCTGGTGGTCAGTGCAACTCATAGAGAGCAGTCAAACTCCCGGTATAGGGGACAATTTGCATATTAGGCTTTTATTATATAGAACTAGAGGCCTAGTACACAAAAATTTGTGCACTTGGCGGGGGGGGGGGGGGGGGGAGGTCCCTCAGCCCAGCCTATGCCCTCTCCCAATCTGGAACTCCTCAGGGGATGTCCACCTGCTGGCTTAGGCCTGCTCCCCAGGGGATTAGGCCTAAGCTGGCAGTCAGACATCCCTCTGGCAGCCTGGGAACCCTTGCCAGTGGGGAGCACACTCAAGCAGCAGTCGGACATCCTTAGTGTTGCTGAGGAGGCTGGAGAGGCTCCTGCCACCACTGCTGTGCTGGCAGCCATCTGCCTGGCTTGTGACTGAGCAGATCTCCCCCTGTGGGAGCGCACTGACCACTAGGGGCATCTCCTGCATTGAGCATCTGCCCCCTGGTGGTCAGTGTGTGTCATATTGACCAGTCATTCCTAGTGGTTCTGCTGCTGGGGTCCATTTGCATATTACTCTTTTATTATATAGGATAGAGGCCTGGTGCATGGGTGGGGGCCAGCTGGTTTGCCCTGAAGGGTGTCCTGGATTAGGGTGAGGGTCCCACTGGCATGCCTGGCCAGCCTAGGTGAGGGGTTGAGGGCTGTTTTCAGGCTGGCCACACCCCCTTCAGGGTAAGGGGTCCCCACTGGGGTGCTTGGCCAGCCTGGGTGAGTGGCTGATGGCTGTTTGCAGACTGGTCAAGCCCTCTGTGGGAACCCTCACCCCATGGGGGTTTGGCCAGCCTGGGTAAGGGGCTGAGGGTTGTTTGAAGGCTGGCCATAGCCCCTTCAGGGTGGGTTCCCCCACTGGGGTGCCTGACCAGCCTGGGTAGGTAAGGGGCTGATGGCTGTTTTCAGGCTGGCCACGCCCACAGGCTGGAAGCAGGTATCTGGGATTTATTTATCTTCTATAATTGAAACTTTGTAGCCTTGAGTGGAGCTTAGGGCTGACCATGGCAGGTGGGAAGCTTTCTTTGTCCATTGTTGGGGTAACCCAAGCCTCCTGCTCACTCCAGCTCTATGGCCATAGCCATCTTTGTGACAGAGTGAGAGAGTGATGGTTAATTTGCGTATTGCTGTCTTATTAGACAGGATTATTGATTATATTCCCTATGTTGTACTTTACATCCCAGTGACCAATTTGTATTTCTTAGTCCCTTCACCATTTTTACCTTTCTTCCAACCCCTCTCCCATTTGGCAAGCATCAAAATGTTCTCTGTATCATGAGTCTGCTTCTGCTATGCTTGTTCATTTATTTTGTTTTTTCAGATTCCTCATATAAGCAAAATCATCTGGCATTCCTCTATTTGACTTACTTTAACACTCAGCACAATACCCTCTAGATCTATCCATGGTTTTGAAGATGGCAGGATTTCATTCTTGTTTATGACTGGGTAATATTTCATTATATATATGTGCCACTTCTTTTTTTTTAAATATATATTTTATTGATTTTTTTTTTCAGAGAGGAAGGGAGGGGGATAGAGAGTTAGAAACATCGATGAGAGAGAAACATCGATCAGCTGCCTTCTGCACACTCCCTACTGGGGATGTGCCCACAACCAAGGTACATGCCCTTGACCGGAATCGAACCTGGGACCCTTCAGTCCGCAGGCCGGCGCTCTATCTGCTGAGCCAAACTGGTTAGGGCACCACTTCTTTTTTATCCATTCATCTATGATGGACACTTAGATGATGGCAATTGTAAATAATGCTACAATAACATATGGATGCCTATGTCTTTTTGATTTAGTGGTTTGGGTTTCTTCAGTTAAATACCCAGGCGTGGAATTGCTGGGTCCTTCTTTATCTTTTGTTATGGCTTTTGTTTTAAAGTCTATTTTTTTCTGGTATAAGTATTGCTACCCAAGCTTTTTTGTTTCCATTTTCTTGAAACATCTTTCTCCATCCCTTTACATTCAATCTGTGTGTATCTTTCAATCTGAAGTGAAGTCTCTTATAAACAGGATATGTATATCAGACATTTGTGAATTTTCTTTTCAGCTCTATATTAACCTCAGGAGGATTAATAACATGATCTCAGAGGAAAACATGAGAGAGAACTGTTTGAATTCTAGTCCAGGTAACAATTGAGCTTGTGGTCTGTGGTAGTTATGCCTTTAATCTTTAATTGTATTGGGGTTGCTAAGAGCTGGAATTTTCTTGAAAAACCTGTATTTTTTAAAATTACATCCTGTATGTGCTAAAGATAAATATGGTAGGAAGCACCAGTGTGCAACCTTCATTAGATTTTAGAATGATATTTGCTTTTAATTTGATGGTCCACTTTGACTTTTTCAAAACACCTGGGGAGCATTCCATGCCTTTTGGCAGAAGAAAAGTAAGAAACAAAAGCATAGACTGAATTCCTACCACTTTCACATCCTGAAAAAAAGTCAGACAGGACCCTTATTAAGTTACTCTACAATGTGACACATATAACCTTTACATGGTGATTTATTTAAGATGATTGATCATAATTAAATGATCGAGTTTTTACTTATTTGTTTGGAATGGAAGCATTAATGCTGGTGGATTCATTTCTCTGGAAGTTTCCTTTACTGACACATAGAACTGCTTGGGCTTATATTGAGGCAGATGGAGGCATTTAAATCTCAGAGAGGTATACATAGAGTGAAATGACTAGTAAATGAACATGGCTCACAATTACAGTTATTGCAATTCAGAGCTTATTGGCATATAAATTAAACTGCTGCAAGACAGAAGAATGGAAGAAAAAATTAGGTTTCTGTGTGAGATCAAATTAATTCAGGAATCATTTGGACATTTTATTCCTCTGAAAACAGTTTGCTTAGAGGTCTCCAGCTGTGCTTGGCATCAGGCCATATTCACAATGAAAGGGATGTGCTTTAAAACTTGAAGTTATACAGCACACAATGGTTTCCATCTATCACGCACATAAATCGATGGGTGCTTTTTGGACATCATTTCTAATTGGAGGTGGAAGACAGAAAGGGGCAGAGGTAAGAACAAGGACACAGACCTCCGTTGAAAAACTGGGCTTGAGAAATCCCTTGGCCGTGGCTCAGAGAAACTCAAAGGCACTTTGGGGAATTGCTTTGTGGGGGACAAGGGAGCCTAGCACCAGGCAATATAGGGATTCCTCACCGAGAATTACACTGCAGTCCCACTAGAGAGGCACAGCGTCCAAGTATTCGCTTAAATGCCACTTCCTCAGAGGAACCTTTACTGCCTATCTTACTAAAAAACTTTTTTAAAAAAAAAAAAAAGAAAGAAAACCCTCTTCTTCCATTATTTTGTACTACTAAAACTAGTTTTTATTTCCTTCATGATAATTTGAAATTATATGTTTATTCATGTGCTTATGTATTTATTGTCTCTCCCCCATACTAAATGATTCATAATTTGCACTAGGGTGAGGTCATGTTTTCTTTGTCAGTGTAATTCCAGCAATTAAATTCAGCACTTAACTCAGCCTGGCAGATAGTAGGCAGGTTAGAAATATTCGTTGAAAGAATATACAGAGCCTGGAGGAAACAGTCTGAAAACTGCTGTGGATTGGGTTGTATCCCTCAGGCAAGAGCCTTCGGTCAGGGTGCACTCAGAGACATGAAAATTCCACACTCGAGTAGCCTGAGGAGGGGAACTCACTAAAGATCCAGCTGGAGAGGGTACCTGAGACTACCTCATACCATCTCCTAATATGCTGTGGAGTAGGCTGGGGAAATCATAGTTCCCATTTTAGTGTTGAGAAAGTAGGACCAAATATAAACGAAAGTGCCCAACGTGCATAGCTGATAAGAAACAGAGCCAGGACTTAAACTCCAAGACCAGGCCCTGTGTTCCCTTCTGTCTTGTCTCCTGACGCTGCTCTGCATACACTTGGCGCTCTCCAGCAGAGCTGCAAACTCTTGTCTTTCTCTGCACCAGGTGCCAGGAACTTGTCCCTGAATTTTGTAAAGCTTCAAGCTCCAAAGCCAATCTGCTGACTCACCCCAGGCACTGCTGTATCACACACCCTTTGCCCTGGAAGATTACCAGCTCTGATTACTGCTTCTTGCAAAGAGACAATGGAGCCCAGGGCTGGTCCCAAAGAAGCAATGCCTGAGTCTAAGACTATTTTAAGTTCCCCCTAAGACAAGATAGGCTTATATAACTGCAGGACAGTCATGATTTTCAAAGCTAACTGCAGAACATATTAAAGTAGATATATGACCAGGGTGTTTCCACAATAAACTACCCCCCTTAGAGCCCTCCACAGGGGAGAACACTACCTATACTGAGCACCTGTCATATGTCAGGCACTTTACATCGATTGTCCCATATGAAGTGAACCTAGGTAAGTGTGGGGTCCAACCAAAGCTCTGAGTGCTCTGATACTGGCATCGTGACTAAGGGTCAAGGTTGAGCCACTCTGGTGGTCTTCCATATACTGGCAATAAGCCGGCTTGTTTTCCCTGCTCCTGTTAGGTTATGATTGCTTATTCAGCTGGCAGTTTCCCAATATTGGGGATCTGGCCTGCAAAAAGTATAGTGTGCAAACTAAGGCCAAGAGGTGGGAACTTCCAAGCACATGGTCTACAGGCAGGTAGATGTGATATTGAAATTCAATTCAGACCTATTTTAATATTAATAAAACATCTAATCTTTATCATAGATATCTAAGTATCTCTGGACACGTGGCTCTTTGTCTCTGTAACAGATTCTACATTATTAAGAGTGGAGAAAACTGGAAGTGGAATCAGTACCTGTGTAGTTGGCATGGGAAAAGAATTTATCTTCCTTACTAAAGGAAGATCTTCAGTATGTTAGTATTAGGAGGAAACTGTGTGGGGTTTTTTTTTTTATTATTGCTTTCCAGTTCTCCAGAACACATCAAACTCTGCAAAAGAAAAAAAAAAAGATATTCTATAATCTCTGCCTGGAACTATTATTTTGTTGTTGTTGTTAAACATCACTGGGAATATTTTTTCCATTAATTTTTTATAGAGAGTTATAGGGAAGGAAGGAAGGAAGGAAGGAAGGAAGGAAGGAAGGAAGGAAGGAAGGAAGGAAGGAAGGAAGGAAGGAAGGCGAGATAGAGAGAAACACTGATGTGAGAGAGAAACATCGACCAGCTGCCTTCCCAAACAAACCCTAGCCAGGGGAAAGGATCAAACCTGCCACCCAGGTAGGTGCCCTTGACCAGGAATTGAACCTGCAACCCTTTAGTGTATGGTCCACGCCTGCCAGGGCTCTGCCTGGAATTATTGTTTATGACTCATCACAAGGCGGAAGCCCAACTTCTGTCTGGCCTTACAGTAAATGTCAATTCAAAGAGGCCTGCTTTCCCCTAGTCACCTCTCTCACTGTTGTTTCCTGTTTTTGCATACTGTTTGTTTCCTTAGTCACATTTATAATAATGTGTAATTCATGCTATTTGCTTACTTACTTTTGTGTCTCTCCCTCATTTGGCTTCAACTCCATGAGTTCAGGGACTACACTTGTTATTTACTAATATATTGCCCTTTGCCTAACATAGTGCCTGTCACATAAAGTCAACTATTTGTCAAATAAATGATTGAATGCAAGAGAACAGATGAACTGGTGTGGCAGAGTAGCCAACGAAGTGTTTTTGCCTTTTTCTAAATATGTTGAGTTCCCAACTTATCTTGCTTTGATCCTCATTAGGTCCAAGAAATTTACCGTGTTAGTCCTGTGGCCCCAGAATGGACCCCGACCTTAGCCTTGCCTAGTTACTTATTTCCTAACCCCTGGTCAGCTTTTACATGGTGGACACCATCTTATGATGTTTTTAAATTGTTATGATGGCTTAAAACCTCAGAGCCGAAGCTAACAAAGACAAATGTCAACTCTGTGGCTATCTAGGGCATTCCTATTGAGTTTTGCTCTCTGTGAGAAGATCTTCTTCCCAGAATGATTGACATTATTGAGGAAACTAGCTCTTTAGATGACATGTCACCTCTAGCAGGCAGGAATGTGGCCTTTTATATATATACAAAGCCAACCCTTTTATTATGGCTAGATATTCTTACTCTAAATAAATATTAAAATGTTTTATCTTTGTTTTTTAAATCTCACCTGAGAATATTTTTCCTATTAATTTTTAGAGAGTGGAAAGGTGGAAGAGAGGGAGGGAAGGGAAAAGGGAGAAAGAGAGAGAGAGAGGTGAGATTTTGACTGCCTCTACATGGCATGCTGCCTACCCAGGATCAAGCCTACAACCTGGGCATGTGCCCTGAGTAGGAATTAAACCAGCAACCTTTCGGTGCATGGGAGGATGCCCAACCAACTGAGCCACACTAGCCAGGGCTACAACACTTTATTAAGTTATAGTTATACAGAGGACATTTTAAAACTATTCTCCAGAACATGGATCCACAACTCATACTAAAGGAGTAAGTATCCATTGGTATATCCCTAATTTAAACCAATAGTAGAATATCAAAATAAACATTAAAATGTAAGTGAAGAGGTGGTAACTTTTGAAGTATCCTATTCCATTTTGGTGAAGCAGGAAGTAAACAATGTGGATTATTATTGCTATGCAGTCTTAAAATATGAGTGGAGTTTTTCACTCAAAATGTAAGTGTATCAAGCAACAATGAAAGAGCTATACTGAAAACTAATTGATTTAATTTTTAATCTGTGACATACAAAAAAACCCCCCAAAATTTGAAAAGGCTTACAGATATCTTTTAAAAAATTAACCAAATAAACCAGGAATTACAAAACACACACAAAAATGCTATTTTTAAAAGTTTATAGAGATATCTAAAGACCAACAAAATAATAAAAATATTTCAGAAAATAAAACAGCTGTTTAATAGGAAAAAAGTAATTACAATATGTTAGTCCCTTAGCTATATTATACATGATTTTATGGTTCTATAATGACTAGAAATGAACCACAAATCTCACTTGAAACTTGCTAATGGGTAACACAAAATGAGAAACATAGTTACATGATCTAGAGCTACCCTGGACATAGGGATCTACCCCCATGAACCTACCCACATTAATGGGTGCCCTTGACTGCCAGGCTGCTGAAATTGGAAGACAAAAAAGCAACACCGAAAAGAAAGGAAGGAAAGAATCACGAGAAAAGGAACTAAATGAAATGGAGGTAAGCAATTTATTAGCACCTTAATGAGAATTATAAGGAGCTAATGAGAACTACATCATCATGAAAAAAACAGGTTGAAACAATGACTAAGAATCAAGTGGAGAGAAACCAAGATGGCGGCATAGGTAAACACCTGAAATTGCTGCCTCGTACAACCACTTCAAAACTACAACCAAGGCGGACACCACCCAGACCCATAGGAAGCTGGCTGAGTGGAAATTATACAACTAGAAGTAAAGGAAGAAGCACACCAAGACTCAGAGGAGGTGCAGAAGTAAAGTGCAGAGATACAGAGGCCCGCGCGCGGAGAGGTCTTGCAACTGAGGACGTGGTTGTCTTTTCCAATCCGGAGGGAGTCACAAGCTTCCAGCAGCTCTGAACTCCAGTTCTGGGTGAATTTCTGGGGATCCACACTCATTCAGGGAGAAGCTTACAGATTACAACTCCTCAGATCCATAAGAGACACACTCAGGTGGCAGACTCAGTGAGCACCAAAGTCCCACTGAAGCAAGTCTTGCCCCATAATGGTGTCTCCAGCACAGAAGTTCTCCTACCCTAGACACAGCTGATTCTCACAGCTAATTGGCCTGGAAGTCAATTCTTCCCAGTGATACCAACAACAATCAAGGCTTAGCTACAACAATACTTTGCACAAAGCCCACAAAGGAGTGCACCAAGAGTGTCCACCTCAGGTAATTGGGGAGGCTGAGCCATTCAGCCCTATAGGACACCTAGCACAGAAAGCCACTCTATCAATGCAGGGAAGCAGCCAAAATGTGGAGACAAAGAAACAGGTCACAAATAACAAAAATAGAGGAAAGCAAACTACTGGATATAGAGTTCAAAACCATGATTATAAGGTTTTTCAAGAATTTTCTAGAAACTGCCAATAAATTTAGTGAGACCATCCAGGATATGAAAAAGGACCAGCTAGAAATTAAGCATATACTGACTGAAATAAAGAATAATATGCAGAGATCCAACAACAGACTAGAGGATCCTAAGAATCAAATCAAAGATTTGAAATATGAAGAAGAAAAAAAAACCCAACCAGAAAAGCAAAAATAAAAAAGAATCCAAAAATATGAAGATAGTATAAGGAGCCTCTGGGACAACTTCAAGCGTACCAACATCAGAATTATAGGGGTGCCAGAAGAAGAGAGAGAGCAAGATACTGAAAACCTATTTGAAGAAATAATGACAGAAAACTTGCCCTACCTGGTGAAAGAAATATACTTACAAGTCCAGAAAGTGCAAAGAATCCCAAACAAAAGGAATCCAAGGGGGACCACAACAAGACATATCATAATTAAAATGCCAAGAGCAAAAGACAAAGAGAGAATCTTAAAAGCAGAAAGAGAAAAGCAGTTACCTACAAGGGCGCATCCATACAACTGTCAGCTGATTTCTCAACAGAAACTTTGCAGGCCAAAAGGGAGTGTCAAGAAATATTCAAAGGGATGAATAGCAAGAACCTACAACCAAGATTACTTTACCCAGCAAAGCTATCATTCAGAATAGAAGGTCAGATAAATAGGTTCACAGATAAGAAAAAGCTAAAGGAGTTCATCACCACCAAACTAGTATTATATGAAATTCTGAAAGGTATCCTTTAAGAAGAGGAAGAAGAAGAAAAAGGTAAAGATAAAAATTATGAATAACAAATACATATCTATCAACAAGTGAATCTAAAAATCAAGTGAATAAAAAATCTGATGGACAGAATAAACTGGTGAATAGAATCGAATCAGTGGCATAGAAAGGGAAGGGACTGACAATTCTCAGGGGGAAAGGGGTGTTGGGGTGGGAGAAGAGACTGGACAAAAATTGTACACCTATGGATGAGGATAGTGGGGGGGTAAGGGCAGAAGGTGGGGTGGGAACTGGGAGGAGGTGAGCTATAGGGGGGAAAAAGAGAAAAAACTGTAATAATCTGAACAATAAAGATTAAAAAAAGAATCAAGTGGAAATGAAGAATGGCATAGCTGAAATAAAGAACACACTGGAAGGATTCAACAGTAGATTAGAAGAAGCTGAAGATCAAATCAGTGAATTAGAAGACAAGGTAGAAAAAGGCACTCACTCTAAACAGCAATTAAAATGTAAGTGAAGCAATTGGGGGGGGATTAAAAATCAGGAGGAAAGTTTAAAGGAGCTTTGGGACAACATGCAAAATAACAACATCTACATAATAGGGGTAACAAAAGGAGTAGAATTTGAGCAAGGAATAGAGAACCTGTTTGAAGAAATAATGACAGGAAACTTCTTTGACCTGGTGAAGATAAAAGTCACACAAGTCCTAGAAACAGAGAGTCCCAATCAAGATAAACCATAAAGACCCATACTAAACACATCATAATGGCAAATGTTAAAGACACAAAGATAATCTTAAAGGTTGCAAGAGAGAAACAGAAAGTTACCTACAAAGGAGCTTCCATTAGACTGTGAGCTGATTTCTAAAAAGAAACATGTCAGCCCAGAAGGGAGTGGCATAAGGTATACAAGGTAATGAAAAGCAAAGATTTCATACCAAAGCTAGCAAAACTATCACTCAAAATTGAAGATGGAATTAAGAGATTTACAGTCCAAAAAATAAAAAGGCTAAAGAAATTTATTACCACCAACCCAGAATGCAAGAAATGCTAAAGGGATGGTTGTAAAAACAAAGAAATAGAAAGAGAGGGGGAACACAGGCATAAAGAATAAAAATGGCAACAAATAAGTACCTATAAATAAGAACTTTAAATGTAAAGGGATTAAATGCTCCAATCAAAAGACATAGGGTAGCTGAATGGATAAGAAACATAACCCATATACCGTATTTTCTGGCATATAAGACAACTTTTTAACCCAGGAAAATCTTCTCAAAAGTTGGGGGTTGTTTTATACGCCCAGTCATCTTTCATGCTGGAAAATGCGATATATGCTGTATACAAGAGACCCACCTCAGAACAAGACTCACACAAGGTGAATGTGAAGGGATAGAAAACTTTTCCATGCAAATGGTAATGAACAAAAGCTGCAGTAGCAATACTCATATATGAGAAAGTAGACTTCAAAATGAAGGCCATCCCAAGAGACAATGAAAGCCACTTCATAATACTAAAAGGACTGATCCAATAAGAGGATATACCCTGGTAAACATTTATGCACCCAATTATAGGAACACCTGAATATATAAAAAAACTTCTGGATAACTTAAATGGAAAGCAATATGGTCATAGCAGGGGGACTTTAACACCCCACTGATATCACTGGGTAGCTCTTCTAGACAAAATATCAACAAGGAAACCATGATCATATATGACACACTAGGGGACCAGTGCACGAAATTCGTGCACGGGGGGAGGGTGGGGGTCCCTCAGCCCAGCTTGCCCCCTCTCACAGTCTGGAACCCCTCAGTGGATGTCCTATGATGGCCCCAGTATGCCAGGCACCTTTTGTGTGTGTGTGTGTGTCGCCACTGGGGACCTGCCCCCAGCCGCATCTGAGGCTTGGAGCAGTCCTCCTGTGTGTGTCTGCCTGCTGGGGGCCTGCCCCCAGGCACACTGTGGAGGCTTGGAGCAGGCACCGCTCTATGTTGATCTCTCAGACGCTTGCCGTCCCCTGCATGTTGTTCTCTTTTTTGAGCTGTGGCCAGGGCTGGGTGCTGCCTGCCTCCCAAGCTTGCCCACTGCCCATCTTCCTCCAGCCACCAGAAAGCAGGGAAAACCCCGCCTCATGGCCAGGCCAGCCTTTTCCTGCTCCCTGATCCCCAAAAGGGACCTGGGGAGCCACCAAGCAGGCCCCCAGCTCCCAAGAGCTTGCTTTCCTGCTTCCCAGTGCCCCCCAAAGGGCCTGGGGAGCTGCCAAGCAGGCTGCTGACTCTTTCCCACTCAATGGTCCCATGCTGCCTTCCTTTCCCACTCCCTGGTGTCCTGCAAAGGGCCTGGGCAGCTGCCAAGCAGGCCGCCAACCCCCTGCCACCTCTTTCCCGCTCCCCGTCCCGCCGCCTTGCTTTCCTACTCCTTGGTGCACTGCAAGGGGCCTGGGAAGCCCACCAAGCAGGCCACTGAACCCCCGCTGCCTCTTTCTCACTCCCCGGTGCCCCGCAAAGGGCCTGGGCAGCTGCCAAGCAGGCCGCCGACCCCCTGCTACCTCTTACCCACTCCCCAGTGTCCCTCAAAGGACCAGATGAGCCGCCAAGCAGGCCCTCGGCCCCCACCACCTGTTTCCCACTCCCCAGTGCCCTGCAAAGGGCCTGTGCAGCTGCCAAGCAGGCCGCCAACCCCCTGACACCTCTTATCTGCTCCCTGGTGCCCCTCAAAGGGCCTGAGGAGCCACAAGCAGGACCCGGCCCCCACCACCTCTTTCCCACTCCCTGGTGCCCTGCAAAGAGCCTGGGGAGCCACCATGCAGGCCGCCAACCCTGCCGCCTCTTTCCCACTCACTGGTCCTGAGCTGCTCTGTTCACTCGGGAGGTCCCTCAGCCCGGCCTGTGCCCTTTTACAGTCTGGGACCCCTCAGGGGATGTCCACCTGCTGGCGTGCCTGACCAGCCTGGGTGAGGGGCTTTAAGGCTGCCCACAGCTCCCATTGACCCAATGTCCCAGCAAGGCTGGCTGGAAGCAGGTTTCTGGGGTTTGTTTATCTTCTATAATTGATGCTGTTCCTTTAAGGCGAGGCCTAACAAGAAGCCTTATTTCTGCTTCAGCTCGTGGCTTCTATAATGAAACAATGTTACTCTTAGACTCAGGCCCAGCCTGCTGTTTCCTTCAGCTTGCTAGGATTCTATGATTTATACATTGTTGCAAACATGTTGCAAACATGTTTTGCTTTGAGGCAGGATAAGCCGAGCCGGCGCGCAGATAGTTTCACTTTCACTCCTGCTGCAATGGAAGCTGCCGTTTACTCCGTGAGGCGGCGGCCGCCATGTTGGCTGGGTTAATTTGCATACAGTCGCTCTGATAGGCATCCCGAAGGGACGGTTAATTTCAATATTATGCTTTTATTAGTTAAGACTAGATCAAATCAATGTAGTAGACATTTACAGATTATTTCACCCCAAAACTGTAGAATATACATTCTCCTCAAGTGGATATGAGACATTCTCAAAGATAGGACACAAAATAAGTCTCTAAAAATTCAAGAAGATTGAAATCATATCAAACATATTCTCAGATCACAATGTCATGAAACTAGAAATTAACTGCAATACAAACACCCCAAAACATTCAAACACATGGAGGCTAAATAACATGTTATTAAACAATGAATAGGTTACCAATGAAATCAATGAACAACCCAAAAGCATTTTGGAAACAAATGAAAATGATAACAAAACAACCCAAACTCTATAGGATGTTAGAAAAAGAGATTAAAGAAGATATAAACAAGTGGAGTAGTATACAGTTTACATGGATTGGTAGAGTCAACATTATTAAAATGTCCATACTGATCCCACTTCTATGAAAGTATCCTAGAAACCCAAAGCACCAATAAGTAAGAATGTATTCACTCCTATGTTTATAGAAGCACAACTTATAATAGCTAAGATATGGAGACAGCCCAAGTGTCCATTAGTAGATGAGTGGAATACAATGTACACCATGGTATACAATCTAAACTAATAAAAGCATAATATTAAAATTAACCATCTCTTTGGGACAGGTAAGCCCCGCCCACCAGCCAATCAGAGCAACTATATGCAAATTAGCCTAGCCAAGATGGTGGAGGCCGCAGCCATGAGAAGCCGCACACAGGATCCAGCCAAAGTGCAGGATGAGAAGAACAAGCAAGCCAGTGGCTGAAGCCGTGGGCAGGAGGAGCAGGGCGGGAAAAGGCTGCGGCCTGGAATCATCATTTGGGGCACACAAACAGGCCTCCCGGGCTCCCCACGTGTGCCCCGGCCACCCCATCGCTTCCCAGGCAGAAGCCCAGGGGTGGGACCAGCCTGCCGGCCTGAGGCTTCATCCTGGGAAGCCATCAGGTGGCCACGGGCACATGGGGGGAGGCTTAAGGCCTCCCCGCGTGTGCCACAGCCACCCGATGGCTTCCCAGGCAGATGGCCCCGAGGGTCAATGGGAGCTGTGGGCAGCCTGAAAACGGCCCTCAGCCCCTCTCCCAGGCTGGCCAGGCACCCCAGTAGGGACCTGAATCCTAAAGGGGCTGTGGCCAGTCTGAAAATTGTCCTCAGCCCCTCACCCAGACTTGCCACACCCCCATGGGGTGAGGGTCCCCACTGCGGAGATTTGCCAGCCTGCAAACAGACATCAGCCCCTCACCCAGGCTGGCCAGGCACACCAGCAGGTGGACATCCACAGAGGGGTCCCAGACTGCAAGAGGGCACAGGCTGGGCTGAAGGACCCCCTCGAGTGCACAAATTTTTGTGCACCGGGCCCCTAGTGCAGCTATAAAAAAGAATGATTTCTTACCCTCTGAGACAACATGGATGGACTGGAGAGTATTATAATAAGCAAAATAAGCCAGTCAAAGAAAGATAAGTATCACATGATCTCACCCATATGTTGAATCTAATGAACAAAATAAACTGATGAACAAAATAGATCCAGAGACATAGAAACATGGAACAGACTGATGAATCTTAGAGGGAAGGTGTGGATGGGTGGGTGGGGAGAAATTAACCAGGGAACTTATATACATATATGCCCATGGACGCAGACAATAGAATGGCAAAGGCCTGGAAAGGGTGGGATGGGGGTAGAAGGGGGTCACTGGGAAAAAAAGGGAGCCATCTATAATACTTTCAACAATAAAGATACATTTAAAAAATAAAAGAAGAAACAAAGAATTCTGAGAGGGTTGAATAGGAAAGTTTCTTTCTAGTCCATGATACCTGAAACCTCTGATGTGAAACTTAAGGTTTGGGGTGACGTTTCCTGAAGGCTTCTCACTTATGCATCTTTCCTTGATGCTCACTATTGGTTGGAAGACTGTAATGGCTGGAAGTGTGTCTGAAACACTTACACTCGGACTTTTCAAGTACATGCCTGGGTTTTTAAAAAATGGTAACAATATTCCAAGGGCAAACATTCCAAGAAAAAGAGAGCCAGTGTAAGCTGTTTTACTTTTATGACCTAACCTACAAGTCCCATAAAATCACTTCAAGCATATTCTATTGCACAAGGTAATTACAAGGAAACATATAAATATCCTACCTAATAAAAAGGGAATATGCTAATTGACCCTCACGCTGTTGCAAAGATAGCAGTGCCCACAGCCAATAAAGAGGGAATATGCTAATTAACTGCCCAGCCCTCAAAGATGGCAGTGCCCACAGCCACAAGGTGGCAGTGCCCAGTCCCCTCAGCCCTGCCAGGGCACCTGACTCCACAGTCCCCCAGTCCCCTTAGCCCCCCAGCTGCCTAGGGCTGCCTGAGGCACAGGAAAGCCTCAGATGGCAGTTTCCCAGCTGCCCAGGGCCGCCTGAGGCTCAGGTAACCAGGGCTGGCCGAGGCTTGCACTGCTGGCAGTGGCAGCAGAGGTGTGATGGGGGCATCGCCTTCCTCTGATCATGGGTCACCTTCTGCACCTGAGGGCTCCCAGACTTTGAGAAGGGGCAGGCCAGGCTGAGGGACAGCCCATCCAGTGCATGAATTTTCATGCACTGGGCCTCTAGTCACATTACAAAAAGAGTGTCTAGGCTGGACCAGAGACCAATGTACTCATCTTTGGAAAACACAGTATACTACAGACCCTTGAATAATATCTGAGTTCTTTTAGTAATGAAAAAGGGAGTTTTGTTCAGATAGACAACCAATAATGTTTATTAATGTACCTTATTTGATAAAATAGTCCAAAGGAGAATTTTAAAACTGTATATTCTATAGAGTTCAATTACTTCTAAGATGATTATTACGTAGAAACTTTAGATTTTTAACTAGACCAAAATAGCCATATTATAAATTCCTTCATTTTACTTATTTTAACATGATATGTAAATGAATGCAAATGGGATCGTAATACTACTTAGTAACTTGTCCCAGTAAAATCTAAATGTTCAGATGAATATTTGAGGCTCCATTAAATGAACTTAGCACAAATAATGGCATCTTGCTGATGATGTGAAAGCAATGGTGGAAAACATCAAAAAAAAAAAAGCTCATTTGAAAACTGTTGCCAACATGCATTTAAAGAGTCATTGTAGCCTACATAGACAAATAGTGATATGATGGCAACAATTACTGAAAGCTGAGGCATCTTCAGTGAAAGGGGCCAGAGATTAACATGCATGCTCTTCTCCTTTGAGCCCTGCAAATAATCCCTGGATGCCTCCACTGAGCCAGTTTAGTAATCAGTAATCATCTAATCTAATAAAAGCGAAATATTGAAATTAACCGTCTCTTCGAGATGCCTAAGCCACGCCCACCAGCCAATCAGAGCGATTGTATGCAAACTAGCCCAGTCAAGATGGTGGAGGCAGGAGCCCGGAAGAAGCCACAGACTACGGCCCAGCAGGGCAGACTGAAGACCTCTGCCGCGGATAGAGGCGGCAGCCCGGGTCCTGAGGCACATAGGCACGGAGACTGCTAAGCCTCCAAGTGACCCACCCAGGCCCATTGCAGTGTGTGCTGGATCAGCCGGCCAGCCCTGGGGGCTGTGATGGGCCTCGGTGAGTCCCAGGGCACACAGGCACGGAGGCTGCTAAGCCTCTGCGCGACCCACCCAGGCCCATCACAGCGGGGGCTTGACCAGCCCACGTGGGGGCTGCGATGGGCCTGGGTGAGTCCCAAGGCACACAGGCACGGAGACTGCTAAGCCTCAGTGTAACCCACCCAGGCCCATCGCAGCCGCAGTGGGATGGGGACCAGCTGGTGGCCCAGGGTCCAGGATTGGCCTGAGTGTGCACCTCGACCCACCCAGGACCATCACAGCCGCAGCGGTGGTGGGCAGGCTGGGCAGCTGGAGGATTTAATGAAGAGAGCTTTAATGAGGGAAGGAGGGCTGCTCCCTCTCTCTCACACACGCCTCCTGGGCCCACTCTCTCAAGGGCTCCATTTTCTCTGCTACAGGGGCAGGGGTCTCCTGTGAGAGGCCCCATCTCCCTTCAGAGTTGGGGTGAACCCCCAGGATCCAGGAAAGGGAGAGATGGGCAGGGGGCAGATGGAGGGAGCATCAGCCAGGAAGAGTTTGGGGGGAAGTAACCAGGTGGGGGAGGGGTGGAACAGGATGGAGGGAAGAACTTTATAAAAGTGTCAGTGGACAGCAGAGTTAAAAAAAAGAGGATTTATGAGTGAACTGTAGGGCATATAATGAAAACCATGTGTAGTTGTGTACTGGGGACAGATTTTAAAAGTAGAAGTCAGAAAAGAAAAAAAGATAAATGATAGTTGATAATTAGGCAGGTAGATAGATAGGTATTAAAACAGTGACAGTAAGTAGAGAAGAATATACGGCAAAGGTAGGATGAGAGAAAAAGAGGGAGGGAAGAAAAGTTATAAAGGGGGAGCTGGTAGAGCTTAAAAGGAGAATGGGAAGAAGGAAGGAATGGGGGAGGGAGCAAAGCACGTCAGAGGGAGGAAGTGAAGAAAAAAATTAAGGTGGGAAGGAAGGAAAAGAGGAGGGTGGGCAGGGATAAAGATAAAGGAAAGAAGAAATGTAGGAAGGGAAGGAGGGTAGTAGAAAAATGGGAAGAATGATGATGGAACAGAAGTAGGAAATAAGGAGGAAAGAAAAGTTTATAAATGATGAGCCAGTAGGAAAAGTGTTACATAAAGGAGAAAAATTATGTGAGAGGAAGAAGCCAATAAGGAAGTCAAATACAAGGGGATAAGATTAAAAAAGAAAGTTAATAGGGGTGACCAGGCCAGCAGGGGAGGGCAGTTAGGGGGATCAGGCAGGCAGGCATGCAGAGTGGTTAGGGCAGGCAGGCAGGTTAGCGGTTAAGAACTAGAGGTCCTGGATTGTGAGAGTCCCCAAGAACTCCATATTGGAGAAGGGGCAGATCAGGCTGAGGGACCATCTCCCCCCACCCCGTGCACAAATTTCGTGCACCGGGCCCCTAGAATCTAATAAAAGAGTAATATGTAAATTGACCATCACTCCAACACACAAGATGGCTGTCCCCATGTGGACACAAGACGGCTGACAGGGGAGGGCATTTGGGAGGGACCAAGCCTGAAAGGGAGGGCAGTTAGGGGCAATCAGGTTTGCACAGTAGGGCAGTTAGGGGCAACCAGGCTCGCAAGGGAAGACAGTTAGGGGCAATTGGGCCAGCGGGGGAGCAGTTAGGTGTCAATAAGGCTGGCAGGGGAGTGGTTAGGGGGTGATCAGGCTGGAAGGCAGAAGTGGTTAGGGGCAATCAGGCAGGCAGGCAGACGAGTGGCTGGGAGACAGCAGTCTTGGATTATGAGAGGGATGTCCAACTGCCACTGGGATTGGGCCTAAACAGGCAGTCAGACATCCTTCAAAGGGTCCCAGATTGGAGAGGGTGCAGGCTGGACTGAGGGACGCACACACTCTCCATGCACAAATTTTGTGCACTGGGCTTCTAGTTAGTATAAAGAGCATGAACTAGGAATCAGAAGACCTATGTATAGTCCAGGTTTGGCTAACTGCTTGACTTTGCACAAGCCACTAAACCTTTTTGTGTCTCAGTTTAATACTTTGTAAATTAAAACAATCTGCATAGGGGATCACAGAAGGCCTTCTCACTTCTGTTATTTCTTTTTGGTTTTAAGAAAATATTCAAAATATGTAAATGAGGGTTTTAAACTACTTTTTCTAAATCCTGTTATTCTCCAAGTGGAAGGCCAAAGTTTGGCATGTCACGCTATCTAACAGATCCTTTGTTTGTTATTTATTTATTTACTTAATTTTAACTTTTTTAAATGTTATTTGGTTTTACAGAGGGAGGAAGAGAAGAAAAGAGAGAGAGAAAGGGAAACATTGATCAGTTACTTCCAACCTTGAACCCACAACCTGGGTTTCCTAATGGGGAATTGAACCTATGACCTTCTAGGGCATGGGACTGAGCCACACCGGCCAGGCCACAGATCTGGAAATCTATCTCGGTCCTGTTTTCAGGGGATTTAATGCTTACTTTTTCACAAAGAGAGATCATCCAACATAGGTAAGGCCTCTTTATTCCTTGTAACCCTGTTGGGGATGATGCCAACTTTTTTCAAATTCTCTTTGGTTTTAGTAATGAGATACAGGAGCCTAGGGAAAATGAATAATAGAAAAGAGATGTGGATTTAACTTTGCCTTGATGTAAATTGCATCAGTTTTCTTCAACTCACTATAAAGGCTCACCTGTGAAATGCGAAGGCTGAAACACAATTTATCACTCAGATACAATTTTTAAAAATATTTTATTGATTTTTTTACAGAGAGGAAGGGAGAAGGATAGTTAGAGAGAAACATCAATCAGCTGTCTCCTGCACACTCCCTACTAAGGATGTGCCTGCAACCAAGGTACATGCCCTTGACTGGAATCAAACCCTTCAGTCCGCAGGCCGACACTCTATCCAGTGAGCCAAACCAGTTAGGACTCATATACAATTTTTAAAATTTGGTTAAGGTTATGTAGTATTTATGGATATACATAACTGGGACCAAAGTAGGAAAACATTTCCTGGATGTGCAGACACCAGATTCATTTCTGTACTTGACCCTGGAGAAGGCAGGAGACAGTGGGATTCTGCAAGGGAGTTGGGAAGCTCCTACTTGATATAGGTCAAGTTTTAAGTTTTATTTCAAAACCCTGAGAAAGTAGTAACAAAGCTATACACACTTACTAGTTTGTGGGGTTATTTTATTCGCAGTCAATTTCTGTATCTTTAAAAGCTGTTCACAACATAAAGGGATAACATTGTAGTAAGGAGCCCATCAAGCACTGAGCTGAGCTGGAGAGCATGGAACTTCCAGGTGTCAGAATAGCTGACTGAGGCAACAAGACAAAATGGAAGCCTTTAATTACTTACTGCAGTACTATAAATAGGAGGTTAACCCAGATGTAGATCTGGCATCTCCACAGTTCCATTTTAGGTTGTGGAGTAAAAGTCGGGGATTGGGTGGCAATCATGAGTCCGTGTACACATTCTCTCCTCACACCTCTGGGTGGTCTCCCTTGCTGAGCCAAAATGGAACTGTAACTATGTAGCTTTTAAATTTCAAAAGGTTTTCCCAAGTCCTGGGAGTATTCTAATGCCAGTGTGTGGTTGGTTACTACACCAAGGAGGTGACATTCCACCTACCTCACAAAGTCTCAGCACACTTACTGATTCCATTTCTATGAAGTTCAGGAACAGCCCAAACCAATCTGTAGTCATGAAATGCTATTACACGTGTAGAATCCACTGAACTTAGCACGCGACTAGACATTGTGGAAGGAAGGAGGCCCATTTGACAGGCCTTTGAAACTTTCTGCCTCACCTCCCATGATGCATGCTGCAGCAAGAGCACTCCATTGCTAGAAAGTCAGCAACAAGCAGGAAAGATTAAACATGTATAAAAGAAGCATTGTGCTGAGTTGTTCAGATAAATGAGTACCTATACAGAGAAAGTAAATGCATATTAAAATTCTGTTTAAATTAAGCAATGTTGATGTGACAACATTTCTGAAGAGATAAGACATCTCTACAGGAAGCAACAGGAAGCAGACAAGCTCTGCTCCTCCCTCCCCTGTTCAGTCTCTCTCCTCTCAGCACTGCTTCCTGCATCAGTACCAAACCCTTTCCAACCTCAGTGTCAGCTCTTACTGGATTCTCCCCATAAGAGCACTAGATCCATATCCGGAATAGTTTCTTCCCTTATACTTTCTATCAAAACATCCCTATCCTGTGACTATTCCTTCAAGAACTTGTTCTGTCCTAAGCGGCTTTTAGTTCATTGTCATCATTCTAATCCTTTCAGATACATTTCAGTAGGAATATCCACAGTGATTTAATGGTAGGTATTTGAGTCATTTTGACAATCAACTAGAAGAACGTTCTAAAATAATGTATCTTTTTACAGGCACTTTTAAAATTATACTGTTTAAAACATATCCTAGTTTCACCTGCCTTATGAAAATATAGCGACAAATAGTATGCAGTAACTTTTACCGAAGTTTATTCCAAGGAGCTCTTATTTTTCTTTGTGACTTTGGGCATGTTTTCATGATGCTGAGTCTACCTTAGTGCATTTAGTTCTTTAAACCTAAAAAGGCACCTCTATTTGGAGTTGATGACTGCTAGTGGAAAACACTTTTACTCACTCATTCAGTAAGTATAAATTGAACATACTGCCCCATGGAGGAAGGAGATATGTAAATATGGTATTGTACTACAATGTAATATGTTCCATAATAAAGGTATAAGCAAAAGGTTCTGTGAGCACATAGAAAGATGCTACTACCCATGTATGTAATACAGGAGAGGCTACAGAAAGAAGTAAATATTTGCTCTCAAAATGAGTAGGGAGGTTGCTATGCCAAAAAGGAAAAGAATATTCTAGGATTAATGACACAAATACAGGCATAGAGTTATAAAAGTTTGCACTTGTTTAGGACTACAAAACATAGATATACATTAGATGATATTGGAAGAGAGGACTCAAGAATAGTGGGGAAATATAAGAAGGGGAATCTGTATGCTATTATAAGCAATGTAAACAGTAGCTAATAAAAAAAAGTAGGAAGCCAAAAGTGGTTTCTAAGCATGGGTGAGATATTATCATATTTGTATTTTGGATAGAAAACCAGTAGCAAAATATATAATAAAACTTCCATTTACTGATAAGAAGGTGTTCTCATGGTAGCAAGCAAGTAGCATTTTTAGAAACATCTTTATTTACCTAACCTTGAGCCTGGGGATTATGGTCCAAAAGACAACTTTTCCAGGTGATACCAACTTTTCAGGTGATTCAGGTCATGGTCATGTAGACTTGTTCTAGTTTGAGCAAGACCAGAGATGAAAGACGATGGAGTAGAGGATGTAGAGGAATTGTGTGTTTACAGTGAATGGAAGTGTGGAGGATGATGGCAGGAGTTGACAGAAGAAATATCTTAGGGTTCAGTAGAAACAGGTTGAGGAGTGGAGGAGTATATTGTAAGAATTTCAAAGGGAGAAGGTCTGTGTCTAAATGTAGAAGTATAATTACCTGAAAAACACTGACTTTAAAATACTTAAGTTATGAGGCAATTAGTAACTTGATTTTACCAAGAAGGAAGTGCAATTTTGAAGGCCAAATAATTTTTCATATATATAAACAAGGAACTTTATTTGAAAATGTTGACAATTTAGAGTAATTCCACCTTTGACATCTTTAACTGTCATCTTGGTCAAGTAACTTCACCTCCTAAGTTTTTCAGTTCAGTTAAAGAGATAATTAAGTATGTAATAAATAGTAAAAATCCTACATACACGTTGATTTTATTATTGGTAATGGTTATATGTTACACAGAGTACTCCAGAACAGGAAATTGAGTAGAAATGGAATAAAAAATATAGTGAGAAAATGCATTTGCTATTGCTCACTGACTAATTCCAAAGAGCTTTTAAGGTAACGTATAGTTAAGCTTAGATTATTATTTTCAGCCCCTTCATTTGGAACTGAGTAATAAGAATGTGTGCTCTCAAAAAGGGGTGAGGCAATGGATGACTCACACTGAATCAGGCTGGCAAAGCAGTTCCCTCATCATAGGAATTTGATATTATTTATGTTATTTTGCCATTGAGAAAAAATTTACAAGGGTCAGAGAATCACCTAATGCTCACCTAAAACAAACAAAAAGGATATTGCATCAATCTTTAAGAAAGGTTTATAGGAAAAATAATTATGTCATTTTAATTGACATAGTACTTTTGCATGCATTTTTCCATCTTGTGAGAGGAGGGAGAGAAAGAATTAATGCAGTTTTCCAGATGAGGAAAGAGATGGTCAGAATGCTCTTCTCAAGGTCCTGCAGTTATTAAGTGACTGAGCAGTCCCTGGTTCTCCAAATATTATAATCTTTCCAATATGCACCTCTGTTTCTCTAGACATATGCTTATTTCTGCCTGGGGTATTGAAAGGTAACACTGATAGTGGTGACTCCACAGAGGGAGACACATGGCTAACAGACCAATTCTGAAACTGGGTTGTGACTGTAGGTTGAATAATCACTCTTTTAGACTTTAAGTTGTGGTTTATAGAAACTATTGTTTTGTATGTTCTACACACTTTCTTCAACAAATTGGGAATAATATTTGAATTCTGAATAGAAAGGTAATTTTTTTCCAAAGAAGGGTGTATGCAAGACTCTCCATGAAAAGGCTGACCCACAAAGCTAAGGTAAACAGATGGGCCATCACCAAGGGACAAGGGCCTCCTAAAGACCAAGAAATGACACACTGATCAAGTCTTTTGTGTATTTTGTTCCTGGCTTTTAAAAAAAGCTTTTACTTGTATCATCTTATTACTCTGTATATTCAGTCTTTTCTTTATTTTTCTTCTTCTCAAAATGCTATACTTCAAATCTATTTCCCTTGTACCTTTGTAGTTTTATTGAAGTCTTGGGTTCTTAAGACCCTCTGAAGCCCAGTGAAAGCAAGTGCAAGCTGCTTTCACTTAAAGCTTCGAATAGAATGCTGAGAGCCAAACTTGGACAACTGCTGGCATTGGTTGGCACAAAAGTGCCTCCCAGGAGGCCTGAAATCAGCATACAAAAAACTTGGCATTAAATCTGCTGAGATTAACTTCACTTGGTGGTGGTTGTTTTCCTCCCAATATTTTATTTTTTTATTGACTTTGTATTATTTTTATTATTGTCCCTATTTTTTGTCTTGTTTCTTTAATAGCCCTTACTTGCCTCCTTCCTTTTCTCACTTTTTTTGTCTTTTCAGTTCTTTTACTTTCTCCTCTTTGTACCTTTTCATAATATTACTCTTTCTTCTTATATTTTTTTACAGTTTTCCTTTTCCTACTCTTTACTCATTTTTTTTCTATTTTTTCCTTTCAGAATCTCTTTTCTACTTCCTTTCTCTTCTAGTGTTTTTATTTTATTAAAGTATTATCTTTTTCTTTATTGCATTTTTCTTTTATTATTTTTGTCCTTTCTCTTTCCTAATTCTCTTTTCTTTCATGTGTTTTAGGGATTTTTATATGTTTGGGTTTGTTCCTATTTGTTTGGTTTGGTTTGGTTTGGTATTGCCCCGTCAGCACCCGCACAATAACTCACATGAAATGGTTGGGGCTGAGCCTCACAGTTATCTAGGCTGAGAAGATATCCCCCCCCACCAACAGAACTACAATAATCAAGACCCAATTATAATAGAGAAGCCCAGACAACCCACAAAAGTGTTACTCCTAGAGCATCCAGCTTAGTAGTTCAAGGAGAATACACAACTGGGTCCCACAGAGCATTACTACAAAAAAATACCCCACAAGGACTAGGAGTCATAGCAAATATGTCTGATATATAGAAACACACACAAAGAAATAACTAAAATGGAGAGATAAAGAAATAACTGCAAATAAAAGAAAAGGAAGAATCTCTAGAAAAAGACCTAAATGAGATGGAAGTAAGCAATTTATCAGAGTTTAGAGTAATTGTTATAAATATACTCAAGGAATTTAGTAAGAATTAAAAGGAACTTAAGGGAAATTACAAGGAACTTAGTGGAAATAACATCAGCATGAAAAAGTACATAGAATCCATGAATAAGAATCAAGAAGAAATGAAGAATAACTGATATTATGAATATATTGAAATAGATTAAAAGCTGGCTTGATGAAGCTGAGGATTGTATCAGTGATTTTGAAGACAAGGTAGAAATAAATACTCAATTTGAGCAGCAGAAAGAAAAAAATACTGAAAAAGCATGAGGAAAGCTTAAGGGAACACATGGACAACATGAAATGGAATAACAACTGCATCAGAGGGGTATCAGATGGAAAAGAAAGTGAACAAGAGAGAACCTGTTTGAAGAAATAATGACAGAAAACTTTCCTAACCTGGTAAAGGAAAATATCACACAAGTTCATGAAGCATAGAGGGTCACAGTCAAGAGAAACACAAAGAGACTCACACCAAGACTCATCATAATTAAAAGGGGGGGGGCTAGAGGAATTTTTTTCATTACCACCAAACCAGCATTGCAAGAAATGCTGAAGAGACTTTTGAGGAAGAAGAAGAAGAAGAAGAAGAAGAAGAAGAAGAAGAAGAAGAAGAAGAAGAAGAAGAAGAAGAAGAAGAAGAAGAAGAAGAAAGGAGAGAGAGAGAGAGAGAGAGAGAGAGAGAGAGAGAGAGAGACATAAGCATACAGAAAAAATGCAATAAATAAGTACCTCTCAATAATGACCTTAAGCATAAATGGATTAAATGTAATGTATGTATTTCTATTTACTCAAAATCAAGACTTGCTCATACATATTTTCAGTAAGGTGATCATTTTTTTTTCATCCTAACAAAAGAAAATGTGAACTGTATACTTTGGTCATAATCTCACCACTCTGCTCACTAGTGCATATTTTTCTCTAAGAAGACCATGGAGTTTGTAAAACCATCAGGAGAGAAAATAGAATGCAGAAAAATAGCCTCAAAGTTTTTTTATTTCATTATTTGTTTTTTGCTCTTATATAATTATAGATAGCATATTTTTGGATGGACCTATTAATAGAAACAAATAAAACAATACATTTTCCCCATTGGTTTTTATGCATAGCCCTTTCATGCCCTGTTTTCTGGGATAGGTTAAGAATAATAAATGTGGAATAGGTATACTTTTATTGATATGTATGTGTGTACATATCTAATCTAATAAAAGTATAATATTGAAATTAACTGTCTCTTTCAGATGCCTAAGCCGCGCCCACCAGCCAATCAGAGCAGCTGTATGAAAATTAACTCAGCCAAGATGGTGGGCTTCGGCAGCCTCACTCAGGCCCAAGCCCCATTTCTCCCACTCCCACATCCCCACAAGGGGACTGAGAAGCAGGAGAAAGGCGGCTGGGCTGACAGGGCAAGGCCCCTGGGTACCCGCCTTGCTGCCTGCCCAGCCTGGGCTCCCTGGTCCCCTCACGGGGAATTGGGGAGCGGAGGAAAGGTGGCCTGGTCCTGACTGCTGGGGGCCTCAGATGTGGCTGTGGGCAGGCCCCCAGTGGTGATACTCACTCTTCTCTCTCTCTCTCTCTCTCTCTCTCACACACACACACACAAAAGGTGCCTGCCAGACTGAGGCCATAATAGGACATCCACTGAGGTGTTCTGGACTGTGAGTGGGGGCAGGCTGGGCTGAGGGACCCCTACCATCCCCCCAATGCATGAATTTCGTGCACTGGGCCCCTAGTATATTTATATGTACAAATAAATTTTAAGCATAAACACTATTACACTTTAAACCATATATATATATATATATATATACTAGGGGCCCGGTGCACAAAAATTTGTGCACTCGGGGTGGAGGGAGTCCCTCAGCCCGGCCTGTGCCCTCTCACAGTCTGGGACCCCTCAGGGGATGTCCTATGATGGCCCCAGTCTGCCAGGCGCCTTTTGTGTGTGTATGTGTGTGTGTGCGTGTGTGTGTGTGTGTGTGTGTGTGTGTCGCCACTGGGGACCTGACCCCAGTCGCATCTGAGGCTCGGAGCAGTCCTCCTGTGTGTGTCTACCTGCCGGGGGCCTGCCCCCAGGCACACCGTGGAGGCTTGGAGCAGGCACCCCCTCTATGTTGATCTCTCAGAGTCTTGCCCTCCCCAGCATGTTGTTCTCTTTTTTGAGAGTGGCCAGGGCTGGGTGCGGCCTGCCTCCCAAGCTTGCCTACTGCCCAT
>PVJC01005353.1:0-15399 GCA_004026665.1 Murina feae
CCAGGCATGTGCCCTTGACCGGAATCAAACCCGTGACCCTTCAGTCTGCAGGACAATGCTCTATCCACTGGGCCAAACCAGCTAGGGTGCTACTTCAGTGTTTTTGCTTTGAGGGTTTGTCTTTAAAGAATCCTAGGACCCTGTGAGGGGACTCCGGGACAGATTGATGGAGAAGGGGACCGTGGTATCTATGTTTTGTTTGGATCTTCTCTACCCACACTGTGATCTTTGATTTGCCAGGAGATATAGGATTGTATAGAAGCAGAATCTTGGAGTTTTATGGCACCTTCCACTTCCACCATCTCACCTCAGTGCCTGCCCAGTGCAGGAACCTCTTGTAGAATCACCTTCTAGCCTC
The DNA here is from genome assembly GCA_004026665.1 of Murina feae. Classification (NCBI taxonomy): domain Eukaryota; kingdom Metazoa; phylum Chordata; class Mammalia; order Chiroptera; family Vespertilionidae; genus Murina; species Murina feae. The sequence goes on from PVJC01005353.1 coordinate 359, forward strand.
AGCTTAAGGAAGGTTTTGGGGGGAATAAAAAGTCACACCGAGTTCCAGAGCACAGCTACATGTTGCTGGCCCTGTCCTCTGAGATGCTTCAGGTCAGCCCTGACTCTTCCTTACCTGAGTCCTTCCCATGTGAAGACACCTACGAGGATCCTTTAAGTCCTTCTTCCCACAGGCCACACATGACCTCAGTGCCTTCATCCAGTCCTCATTTGAGAGACTGGGAGCCTCATCTTCAGGCCATTGCAGAAGCTTGTTGGACTGTGGCCATGGTGATTTCTGGAGGCAGGCTCAGCTCCTTCTTAGCATGGACGCCGGGACACTGCCAGCTCCAAATAAATGTTGACAGGAGCCTTTCCTCCTAACTGCTCCTGTTTGTCTCACCTGCATGCTTCGATTGGGTGCTCTTGGATAAAAGGGAAGGAGTTGCGGAGGGGAAATGTATTTTGTTGTTGTTAAAGAACATTTTATAGATAAAAGTAACATAATTTTACTGAAAAATTCCCCAAGATGAGATATCGATGCAGGTGAAGTCATCTTAGCGCAAGAAGTCTGTAAATGCCCTGTTGGCCCTGCTGATCATGCGCACAGGTAACACATCCCTGGATGGATTCTAACGGCTGCACCTGCTCAGAGCTCATGCCGGGAGAACTTCTCCGGGACATAGCATTTGGTCCTGGTCTTTTGGCCATTGTGGATTGGCTGGAGCTACTTAAATGTCAATTCTTAGTGTTCCTCTTTTTTAACAAGTATCCTGTTTGCCAGGCTGGTGACTTGCACAAGCTGCTCAACCCCTGTGAGCTTCAGATCAGGTTCCTCATGTGGAGTGGAGATAATGAAGCCTTCCCTACGGGGTTATTGTGAGTCTGAAACAAAGGCTTCATGGAAAATGCATTCCAAGGGCTCTCTTAATGGTAGCTCCTCTCCCCGCAGTGATGGTATTGTCCAACTGGGACACATGGTATTGTGCATGAGTACTCATACGTATTTATGGGTAAAATGATCCAGCATTTTAAATATTTGGGCCATCTGGGAAATTCTAGGAGTTATGATGGCAGAATTCATAACAGCTAATATAGGCCTGGTCTCCTGGTGGCCTGATGAATGCTGAAATTCATAATGATTATAGAAAACCTTACTGGTCTTTTAGAGCAATGCTTGATTGCTAGGTCTGTCTTTTTATTCACTTTACTCACGTGGCTGTGCATGGATAACATTGTTCCATGTAAAAGGAAAACTTAAGATGCTTTGACTTACTTGTATCTATGTCACAAACACAATACCCTGTCTTTTGATTTTAGGATATAATAGGCCAAGGAGGTGAGGAAAGGGACGATTTTAGTCATAAATCTGCAGGAATCTGCATATTTCAGGTCCCAAACCCATCTTCTTCTATGTCCAAAGCAAGAGCTTTCCTTAAACTGGTGAAGCTGTGCTCCTAGGAAGATGCCCACATCAGTGTGAATGTGGTGTGTTGGGCACTACCCCCATTACAGGGCTGAATGGGTGTCTAGGCAACCAAGAGAGGAAGCTCTAGAGACCAGGAATATAGTTCCCATCTATCTGATTTTTACAGGGTACTGCCATTCCCCCAATCATTTCAATCATGTTAAAAGCCAAAGACGAATTGGGTTGTAAAAACTTAATGCCTTGAGCAGCCAAAGCAGGGGTGGGGAATGTCTGGCCCTCGGGCCATATAAGGCCCTAGAAATAATTTGGTCTGGCCCTGCCAAGGCATTAGGAGTGAGTTCATTAAATGTTTGATCAAATACAGCAAGCAGGCTAATTTTTAAGTTGATACTTTTGTATGGCCCACGAATGATGTAAATATCCAAATGGCCACCCCTGACCCAGAAGGATATTGCTCTCAGGGGAGGAGCTGGCCCTTAGGAGAAGAGCTGGCTGGGGATGCTGGGTTAGGTGTCTTCTGGAGCCTGCATGAGGTGGGAAGATAGCATTGCAACTGCACTGCTGTGATTTGATGGCCCTGGTTTTCTACTTCAAAATTCAGTCGAACACCTCAGTTCCTAATGTGTACCCAGATCCTAAGGTCTACTTTTCTGGGGAGATGCCCAACAAGCCATGGTCTGTGTATACAGTGTACTAGTATATTATCTAAAGAAGACCCGCAATTGCATTTCTGATCAAGTTCTTTAAGGTGATCTTGCTAAATTTTGGGATAAACAAAATATTGAATGTAGTTATTCACATGAATAAAATTGACATTCACAAGTTGAGGTTCCTGTGTATGTCAGTTGGTATCCACGATGCCAAAAACCTAGAAAATAGTGCCACTCAAATGTCAGTCTTGCACATCTTTTGGTGATGTGTTAATGAAAGCATATTTAAAGAAAGCCAAAGCCACCACCTTAAATCATTTTGGAGCCAGAAGAAGGTACTTAAGTAAATGTGTATCCAGACTTCAGTTTAGCAAATCCCAATAAATAGCTTCCCATAGAAGAGATTTCTCCTGTTCAATGTACAGGAAACAACTATAGTACAAGCATCAGCTTTCCTAAAAACCTTCGGGGTGGAAAAGAGTCCTTTCCTCCAAGTACTGAGTGTCATCCATGTGACTGTTGTATGTCTGGTGCCTGCTGTTTTCCATCTTGTCTGGGTTGATGAATTTCAGCGCATGCACAAGACACCAAAGAGCTGCAGGACGCAAAGGGTACCCTTTGCATTTTTGCTAGCGTTCCCCAGGAAATGGTCATGGTCACCGCTGTTTCCAAGACCCTTCCTCCTCAGTGCTCTACACAGGCTTCAGAGACCATCACTGGGTGACCCTGGCATTTATAATGGAGATGGGACTAGTTCTTGAAATGGATCCTAAACTAAGGACATTCTCAGCTTTGCAGTAGAGGAGTCTTTGAAATGACCTGCAAACCATCTTTTGGCAAACACAACCAAACTTTCTTCCCGGGAAGTTAACATTTTATTAGCAGTAGGCTCTATAATTCTTAACCTTTCAGCCTCATCAGAGAGGCAGTGGTGTAAAAGCAAATACATAGATGCGCCAGGGGAGGGGGATCCTCAGGATTTGAATACCTTTGAATAGGAAAGACTTTTTGGTAATGAGAATATTTTTCCACTCTTCCAATACTATGCAGCCATGGGTTAGGGGTGGGGAGAAATGTCTTTCTACTTGGCACATAGCGCATAAGCTTGTTTTACATGATAGTCACAGGTTCCTAAGCACTCAGTTTAAAAATGAGCAGCAATACCCTGCCAACGTGGTTCAGTGGTTGAATGTCAGCAGTTCTATCCTGGTCAGGGCACATGCCCGGGTTGTGGGCTCAATCCCCAGTAGGCAGCCGATCAGTGATTCTCTTTCATTGTTGTATCTGTCTTTCTCTACCTCTCCCTTCCTCTCTGAAATCAATAAAAATATGTTTTAAAACAAACAAACAAATAAATAAATAAAAATGAACAGCATTAGATGGGTACCTGTTACTGGCCCTCTGTGGCTGGGGAAGGAATGAAGAGGGGGAATAGAGCTCATTCTGGTTTTAGTAGTTGTGCTTATAGTGATCCTCCTCCATATACTATTACATTTTTTTGAGGGGGGGTTAGCTTTCTATAATAGTAAAATTTATATTCTATCTTTTGCCTAGAACTATCTTTAGCCTCATTTTTTCTTTTGAGAGCTCAGTGCAGCTCTTCCCCCCGCATCCACCTTCTCATGGATATTACAGTTGGCCTTGGAAATGGCTGGGCTTTCCTTTTGATCTGCGGGTTGGTTTGATGGGTTGTGTCTGCAAATGTGAGAGCAGCCTGTTGTTTTCTCAGCACCTGAATAATAATGTAACCATATCACGGCCCTTGTAGTCACATCATTGGCCTCCTCTGGCAGTTTATCCCTCTACAACACTTGAATGCACCCATATCACTGTAGCACTTTAATTTAATTAGATGAGTGGTGATAATCCTCTTGGGAAGATTGTTATCCCCTCCGTAATCATACAGTGAAACACCTTTGGTTTTCATTGGGCTAGAGTTTGTTCTAGAGGTGAATGAGCTGTAAGCCGGTACTTTGCTTTGTTGGGGTCCGACCAGAGAAGCCATTGTGAGAATAAGGAGATTTTCTTTGTTTGGGAAATTGGATGTTAGTCTCCTTAAGCTTCTCTTTGTAGATGTTTCCATCTGTGGTAGCCCGATTTGTTTCATTTTTTTTTTTCCTAATTGATGACAGTGTGCTGAATGCTAAGTGCATGGGCTATAGTAATAGATTAAAAAACCAGGACCATGTGGGTCACCTTAGAGATCAACAAAAAGGAAGTCAAAGGATTCCAGCTATATGTTTTGTTCTTTTAGGAAAGGAGCCAGGCACTGAGCTGCATCCTTTCTGGGGTCCCCTGTCCTCTGCTGCCCCTGAACCCAGGACCACAGTAGTGTGTAATGACCGTTGGCAAATCACTGAAGGCCCTAGAGGTGCATTTTGCTTTCTCCTGACTGGTCTCTTCATTGAACCTTTTAAAAAAAGCTTCCTGTCTCCCAAGTTTATGGTGTCAGAATATTGCTGAGTGGAAGCCATCATCAGGAATGAGAGGAATTCAGGGTCCACCGTCACTCAGTCTCTGGCCTTCTTTTTATAGGTTTTATCATAAAATAGCACAGATGCCCAGCCAGTGTGGCTTAGTGGTTGAGTGTCAACCCATGAACCAGGAGGTCGGGGTTTGATTCCCAGTCAAGGCACATGCCTGGGTTGCAAGCTCGATCCTCAGGAAGGGGTGTGGAGGAGGCAGCTGATCGATGATTCTCTCTCATCATTGATGCTTCTATTCTCTCTCTCCCTTCCTCTCTCTGAGATCAATAAAAAACATACTAAAAAAGCAAAATAGCACAGTTGTTTCCAATTGTGTGGACCTGTCGAGGAAGGTGGTGTAAAATGCCAGGGCAACAGGAGGCGACGCAGAAGTTCAGACCTGGGACTGTTACAGAGAAAGCTCAGCGCGATGAAGGCACACACAGCACACTGATGATTCAGCAAGTCAGAGCGTACACCTTTTAAAGGTGGCACCCAGCTCAACTCTTTAAAAAAAAAAATCTTTATTGTTCAGATTATTACAGTTGTTCCTCTCTTTTCACCCCATAGCTCCCCTCCTCCCAGCCCCACCCTCTGTCCTTACCCCCCCCCCCACTGTCCTCATCCATAGATGTACAATCATTGTCCATTCTCTTCCCGAACCCCCAACATCCTTTCCCCACCGAAAGTTGTGAGTCCACTCCCTTTCTGTGCCCCTGATTCTGTTCTATTCACCAGTTTATTCTGTTCATCAGATTTTTTATTCACTTGATTTTTAGATTCACTTGTTGATAGATCTGTATTTGTTGTTTATAATTTTTATCTTTACTTTTTCTTCTTCCTCTTCTCAAAGGATACCTTTCAGCATTTCATATAATACTGGTTGGGTGGTGATGAACTCTTTTAGCTTTTTCTTGTCTGTGAAGGTCTTTATCCGACCCTCAATTCTGAACGATAGCTTTGCTGGGTAAAGTAATTTTGGCTGTAGGTTCTTGCTATTCATCATTTGAATATTTCTTGCCACTCCCTTCTGCCCTGCAAAGTTTCTGTTGAAAAATAGGCTGACAGATGTATGGGTGCCCCTTGTAGGTAACAACTGGCTGCTTTTCTCTTGCTGCTTTTAAAATTCTCTCCTTGTCTTTTGCTCTTGGCATTTTAATTATGATGTGTCTTGGTGTGGTCCTCTTTGGATTCCTTTTGTTTGGGGTTCTCTGTGCTTTCTGGACTTGGAAGTCTATTTCTTTTACCAGGTAGGGGAAGTTTTCTGACATTATTTCTTCAAATAGGTTTTTAATATCTTGCTCTCTCTCTTCTTCTGGCATCCCTATAATTCTCATGTTGGTATGTTTGAAGTTGTCCCAGAGGCTCCTTACACTGTCTTCATATTTTTGGATTCTTTTTTCTTTTTGCTTATCCATTTGGGTATTTTTTGTTTCTTTGTATTTCAATTCTTTGACTTGATTCTTGCATTCCTCTAATCTGTTGTTGGAACTCTGTATAATATTCTTTATTTCAGTCAGTGTATGATTAATTTCTAGTTGGTCCTTTATCATATCCTGGAGGGTCTCATTAGATTTATTGAGGGTCTCACTAAATTTATCGGCGGTTTCTAGAAAATTCTTGAAAAACCGTAAAACCGTGGTTTTGTAGCTCAACTCTTTTGTAAGTAGCCAGAGATAGACTGTCCACAAAATAAAGTAAAATTCTCGTGGAGGACTGGGCTCCACCCAGCTTGTCCTTGGTATAGGTGGTGAGGGATGAGGAAGCTGGGATGAGGTGGCCTGTCACTCGTAGGGACTAAGTTACTGGATCTCGGAAGTTTCGAAGGGAAACTCATCGTATTCTGAAATGCTGTCTTCTTTTTTCTCCCACTCACGCCAACCCATTTAAAAATTCTTTGGCTGCACCAAGTTTTCTTCATCAACAGTTTCACTTCTGCAAAAAACCCTAAAAAAGCAGAAAGCTATTTCTGGGAATGAAGTTAACAGTAGATAAGATCTCCAGATATATACTAGGATGGGGGGGGGGGGGGGGGGAGGGGATTACTTGAGGGTTGAAGTGTATGGAGCATTTGTTACAGAGTGTTTACAATGCTTTAAAAGCCCCTTTTACCTTGAAAACCCCCTGAACAGATTTTGTATGTTTCCCATGTGAGTTCATGTCTTTCCTCTTTCACCCCAAAAACCCCAAACACAAAAAATGTAACTCATCCTTAGAGTTGCTCAAATTATGTGTGATGTTTGATCAAGTTCAAGAAAAAGTGAAGTTGAAGGTTTCGCCTCTGGGTGACCTTTCAGAGAACATCTTGATTGATACAGAAATGAAATTTGGCATGTAGGTGGCTGCCCTTAGTTAGCAAATTCACCAGGAAACTTTAGGATGTATGTTTAAACAGAAATATTCCCAAGTCCCTGTTTGCTGGTAGAGGACGCCTCAGGGAAGGTGTAGCAATTCCCTTTGGAAATTACAAAAATATGTGTATAGTCATTTAAAATTGAAACTTCCTACTACAACCACCACACTTTCCAGGGTATGAATAGAAGAAACACTTGACTTTGGTTATAGGCCCGGGGGCTCCCCTGCTTCCCTTTGCATATTTGACGAAATAGAAAATGTTAGAGAACTGCCTTTCCAAAACATAAACCCCTGCGCTTTATTTTAATCTGTGATTTTTCTTTCGCTCCTGATTCCTGTTTTCACAATGGCCTTTGACTGATCCCCCCCCCCCCCCCACCACCACCACCATCCCAACCTATTTTTATACCCGGTGTGTCCCACTTTGCTTTGCCCAGTGAAACCACAGAAACTAACGGAAGTTGTGTTCAGTGTGTATGGCCTGCGAGTCAAGCTAGTGGGGACGCAGATCTAAGATGCAAATTGCACTGCTCTTCTGGCCTGTTACCAGGGTTGGTTTCTTGCCATTCTTGGCCACATTTTAACTTCAAAGAAATGATCATCTTTCCCATCCCATCCAGTTGTTTTAATTGATCTGACAAACACTGCCTGTGTGAATTTAAATGGTGGATCTGCCCAAGCCCCCTCCCTTTTCCTTGACTGTTGCATATTTTCAGTTAGATAGTCAGTCATTTTCTTAATGCAGATGATTCTTTGAATCTCTGAGACAGCTGAGAAGAAAAGGAAATATTGATTCTAGATAGAAAATGAAGGGACAAGGAGGTACCTGTTAATGTCACAGATAATTCCTTGCTATGAAGAACAAAATTAAACGTTGGATATGTATGTTGGCTGCTTGTTGTAAAATGAGATTGGTTAGATAATAGAAGAGTTTTGCTCCTAGATCGATGAACAAGTCCATCACTTTGTGCTCACCTCTCATGGGATCTGAGTGCAGGATCATACTTGGGTTAGACTAGGGATATTGCCAGAGGAGAGGAAAGGTGGTTTTAACGTATTGGTGGCATTATTATGTGATTTAGAAAGAAGTCATTTTTGAGAATAGTCTTTAAAGCTATTCTCTAGGTCAGGGGTGGGAAATGTCCGGCCCATGATGCTGTGTAAGGCCTTCGAAATCATTTGGTCTAGCTCTTCTAAGGCGTTAGGGGTGAGTTAATTAAATGTTTGACCAAATTAGCAGGCTCATTTTTGAGTTGATAATTTTGTATGGCCCAAGAATGATGTTATAAATATCCCAATGGCCCTTGGCAGAAAAAAAGGTTCCCCACCCCTGCTCTAGGACATCCCTTAGCATTTCCTCTGCCTTGTCTCCCCTCTTTACTTGAACAAAACCACTAGTACAGAGAGGAAAACACGGGCACCCATTGATCCGAGTCCAGAGGAAAAGCCCTATTTGAAACCTTTCCAGAGTTTCGTTGTAAATCCCAAAAGCTGGAGCTCTGAAATGTAACAGAATAGTGTCTATCGAGGGGGCGGGCGGGATTGCTTGGCATGTGCTCCGATGCCCCCTGTCCCTTTTGCTCCTCTCCCTTAGTTCACACCTAGTTCCAAGCGTTCATTGTCTTTCCCCTTCCCCTCTTCCTGCCTTTGTTTTTAACAGCAAGAGCGAATTTCATACACACCTCCTGAGAGCCCGGTGCCCAGTTACGCTTCCTCGACTCCACTTCATGTTCCAGTGCCCAGAGCGCTCAGGATGGAGGAAGACTCGATCCGCCTGCCCGCGCATCTGCGTGAGTGTTGCGCCCGGGGCGGGGACGGACAGAGGGACAGCCATCCAGAGGGACGTGGGGTCAGAATGATGGACTGCGTGGAGCTGGGGGGCAGGGCCTCCAGCTGGAGAGGGGCAGGCTGAGAGTGATTTCACACAACTTCACCCCTTCCCCAGAATGGCTTTGAAAACCTTGAGACTCCTGACCCGTGCTTTGCTGTTCTGGGAATGGGCACTATATATGGCAGAGTCCACTAACTCTCCTAAGAGGCAAGATGAATTTTTGGGAACAGTTAGTCTGTCTTTCTAAATTCACACTAACTCCCCTTTAATATTCTGTTCGGCTTTAAGTTTGCTCAACTTCTGAGTCAGATTCTCTCCCTGCTTCGCTTTTGAAGCTGTGTGCTGCTCTTCCTGGCTTCACAGCTGTTCCCCCATCCCCTCCCCCCCCCCCATGCTGGTTGCTGTTCTTTCCTGGATCTTATGTGCCTGGACATGGCTTCTCTCCCCTCCTTTCTTCTCCTCCCCTCTCTTCCCTCTCTTGTGCCTGCGTTACCTCCATAGCTTTAGCCAGTTTGCAGTATTTCCCCCAGTCATCTCCCAAATCATCTCCACCCCAGGCCTCTGCCACCTCCCCTGTCTGAATCTTCAGCTGCAACTTGGCAGGGCATCAGGGCCAACACACTTGTGCTGCTGGGCCCGGCTCCAAGCAGCCGACACCTGTCATTTCCTTTTTTGTCTTTCCTGTGTGGCCACCCAGCCCAGATACAATGTGATGGGGGCGGCCGGGGAGAATGAATCACCTGATTCCCACCCTGGTCACGGTGTCCAAGAAAATGCCAGGTTCTCTGGCTTAAATGTTATCCTGAGGGCACAAGTCCAGGCTATGGAAGACACTGGGGGTCACCTTGGCCCTGACTGAGTTAGTTCCAAATAACTTACATGGTGGCTCGACTGTGCCCGCCGTCGTATTCTGGCATGGTGCTGCTCCCCACGTTATTCTCCTCTTGTTCCATCCGTCCCGAGGAGCCCGAAGGCTGCCTACTGAAGGTGGAGAACAATAGGGGACGGAGGACACAGGCTTCTCTTTTCTCTTTCTGTGGTAACTCAGGGAATCAGGTGACTGTGGTGCTGGGAGGTGCTGGGGGAACGTTTTGCTCCTCTCTCTTAGTTCACACCTCCTCCCCCACAGTCAGGATGGCTGCCGGGCTTGTGGACCAGGAGGATTGGGGACCACAAGGATTCTCCCCCTCCTCCAGCTTGCTGTGTCCATCACTAGTTACAGAGCTGCTACATGTTAGGGTCAGCACATTCCAGCTTCACTTAGGCATAGCTCCACTCTACCATCCTCTCTACAGTGCGCCCTCACAGGCCAGATTGGGGCTGTACAGGTGCCAAAGTCATGGCTGCAGGCACTGTTGTCCTTGGTAAACCAAAGTGCTTGGCACCAGGGCAGCAGACAGGGTTGCAAAAGAAACCACGGCCAGGTAATAGCATCTTTTCCCCCAAAAGCTGCCCTGTGACTAGTATATTCACTTCAGGATGGAACATACTCGTGCCATGCAGGCCAAACACTCCTCCCACCAAATCTCATTCATTTCTTCATTCGACTAATGGTTACTGATTACCGGCACTGTACCCAGGGACTTTCCGGACGCTGGGATACAGAAATGAACAAAGCAGACCAAGCCCCTTGCCAGATGCAGAGAGAAAAGAATTATGAGCACTTGTCCCAAACAGGCTGCTGTTTCTTTTGTAGCTTTTTATTCCTGTACTTTGACACATTTCTCCAAGATGGCCCTAATTCCTGGTTCGTTTCTGGATGCCCTCGCGTATGTCAGCTCTTTGACCATAGACCTGCCTCTCCATAGGAAGTTATGGTAAAACAAAACAAGCATACACCAAACTGGCAGTCAGGAGACCTCAATTCCTAACTAGTTCTGCTGTTACACCAGCTGTTTGACTGTGAGTCAGTCATTGTAACACCCAGTTTTCCTATCATACCCCATTTTAACCGGACAAGAGAATGTTAGCCAACCCTCTTCCAGATATTATGATTCTCACCTAAGGAGTCATTCTCTCTCTGTGAACTGTTTTTTCCACGTAATACTTAACTTTCTTTCCGGAGTAGACAGTTTTTCTCAGTGAGACACTGCTTACCACTCTTTGGCCAAGCCCTGCTGTGGTAATCACACGATCGCAGGATCACAATGGCTCACAGTGCCAGTCACTGTGTGAAGTCCTTTATATGAATTATCTTGTTTAATTCTCTCAGTAATACTTGTCAGGTCAGTATTCTTTTTATATCCATGTCATACATGAGGAATTTAGGGCTTAGAGAATTGAAGCAACTTGACAAGGTCACACAGTTCGTAAGAGATAAAGTCAGGATTCAAACTCAATTCTCTTTGACTCCAAAGCTTACATTCTTATCTGTTATGTTACCATGTGAGTTTAATACATATTCTTTGGATGGATGGATGGATGGATGGATGGATGGATGGATGGATAGATGGATGAATTCAGGGTTGGCACTTAATCATTATTCACTGATGTGCCATAGCTTTGGTTTATGGCTAGAGTCTGTTCTGAGGATCGGATGGTTAGATTTTTCAGTCTAGCAATCAGTTAGACCATAGAATCTAACAATCTGTTCTGAGTGATTCAGTATTCTAACTGAGGACTGTGGTCAATTGGTTATTGAATGGTTTGCTCCATTAGATGGGTGGGTAGATGGTGGGTGAGTGGATCTCCCACATAGATAATTATGAGATATAGGACTGTATCATATTGCTGCCAACATTAGAATAGATTTAGTTGTTGGATTATGGATTTGGTCAGGTGATGATTTTGCCTCAATGCCTACTCTCAGGCAGCCCAACCTCAGGGGCCTCCTTGTCAGTCTGCATAAGCCCCATTGTGACACCATTAATTCTGACATCTGGAATGAATCCTCTGTAAATGGAGGTTCCCAGGCTTTTGTTGTTTGTCTGAAGCTGGGGCTTTCCACACGAGGCTGCAATGCCCTCCTTCTCCCGTTCCAGGACTCCATGGCCCATCGTGCTGTTTGAGAAACATCTCCTGTAGCCCCTAGGAGGGTTGAGGCCATGCCGTGTACTTAGAGATGCATCCCAGCTGAGTTTCCAAACCTAAAAGAAAATAAATATTCTAACAAGGGAGTTGGGTTATTGCTGTTTTAATCTGGGATTCCAGACAATTCCCAGTGGAATGCTCATGGAAAGTACGGGGAAGAATCTGGAAGCCAAGACAGCAGCAGGACATTTATGGTATTACGAGGTTGAAAGCATTTTTAGCTGCTTGTTTTAAAGAGATACTCACCAGGCTGATGTGCCTCAAAGTGGCATCTTTTCATCATTTATCCCCATTGATCTACAGATAAGCCCTCTTTCTTAACTCTTTCTTTTTCTCCTTTCATTCTTAAATCAATATATATCCTTTCCTGGTTGGAAGGAGGGCAGGGATCATAGTATTTAAGATTCTCTTACTGAGGGTTTCTCCTCGTTTTGTTCTGCAACACAGGGCTGTCCTCAAACTGAAGACACAGGGTGATAGATAGCAAGCTATTGAGAAGTAGAAAGTAATGCCTTTCCTTTTTATTTGCCTGTGACACATGGAGCCCAGTGTTAAGTGGTGACTGTAGAGGCCTTGAAAGGGGCAGCCGGGGGCATCTGGGCCTAGGAAAGGGCTGGAGAGCCAAGGGGAGAAGGGCCAGCCCCATGCCATCCTGGTCTGGCTTCCTCGCTCCCCACACGTGCAGATGGGTGCCCTTCAGCAGCCCCCCAGCAGGTTCCTAGACCTTTCCTGTTCCATCCGGAGAGCAAACACACACATGTTTACTGAGAAGATATGAAGAGCTTCTTTATTTTCTTTTTCTTCTGAAAATTTTTTTTAAGCTTGAGGATAGATGACTTGAAGTACAATAATTATAGCAAGTAGAGTAAAATAAAAAGTCCAGTTCTTTAAAGGGGACATAAGCCTTCCTATCACACCTTGAAAACACTTAAAAGGACCAAAAACCCTCCGAGTTCCTTGACAAGATCACTCTCGATTTTCTAGGCAGTGAAGGGCTATGGCTTGGAGCAAGAGGTGCCTTTTTCTAATTCTTACAAGGGCCCTCATGGTGTGAGAGAGAGGCATTTTCTCATTTGTCTACCCAGAGAGCACTTTTTTCCTAAATTCGTGGAGCAATGAGCACGGAGGGCATAGCACAAGGTGCCTCATGAGGCCGAGCCGGCCAGCCCTGTCACACACTTTGCCGCAAGCAGCGGTTCAGGGCTTCCCCTTTCATCACAATTAGTGTAGTTCAGCTCGATGGGGCAGGATCTAAATAAATAAATGCGTGTTCTTTATTCTAAATTCCTTGTCCATCATCATTTTGCATTTAGTTGCTATAATTGCATCTAATCACATAATCGCCATGTGCCCAAAGACTTTGCATCCTGCGATGCCCATTTGGCCTTCTAAGATCCCTGTGAATTGGTATTTAAAAATCGTAACCTAGGAGCCATTCATCATATTTAATAGGGTTACGGTTTATGATGTTGTGGGTTAATAAATAGCCGTAATAGCCACTGGGAGTTTTCTAATCAGAACACTAGAAATAGTCCCTTGGCTCTACTGCCTTTCCTTGGGAATCTTTTAAAATTCTTACATTACTACTCCTACTCGGGTGTGTTTAATAATTTAATTTAATGCCTTCCTCTGGAAACGGTACCTCTCCGCTGCTCACCCACTTGGCGATTTTGCATTCTCAGCAAAGTAACGGAGTTGAAGACAGTCACGTGACAGGCGAAGCTATATTGGAACCAGGGTAGTAAAAAGAGATGCAGTGTCTCTCATTTCTAATCAGCTGAAGCAACCAACACTTTTATATGCTTTCACATTATTTTTGTTCCCAATGAAGAGGCCAAAATGAAAATCCAGTATAATCATAGTGAATCTTTTATATCATTATAAGTAACAGAATTCGTTCACTTACACCATCTCATTTAATCAAGCAACATCCCCTGAAGTAGGTGTTACTAACTCTGTTTCATTGATGAGATGACTGTGGCTCAGAGAGGCCCTAATTCACACAGCATGTGAGGAATCTAATGCGATTTCCAAAGTCACCATTTGGCTTTCTTAGGAGAAAACACAATGGCAGGGTCTCTTAGGCCTGAAAGTACTGCTGACTCTAGGAGTCTGGGCAGCCCTGGGTATAGAGATGGGAGTAGATAGGGCTCTAGTGATGCACTTGACCGTTGATTGGTGCTGACCTTCCAACAGGCTGCCTTTCATCAGGAACACGAGCCTGGTACTGTTGATAATTCATTCTAACTTTGCTCATCCCCTTTTACTGCTCCTCCCTATTTACTTTCTTGTGAGCTCAGGCTGAAGTTCAGTTGATCTCTGCAACTAAAGGGACAGAGCTGGCTGTGAAGGCCCCAGAGGGCAATCACTGGGACAGGGCTCAGCCAGGTAGCCCCATTTCTCTGGCATTGCACCAGGGATGGCATCCTGGGAGCAGGACTCTCCTTTCCTTCTTGCCAAGGAAAATGCTTGGTATAGGAAGGACTTAGGTTCGGACAGATTCCAGGGCCACTTCCTGTATTAGAGATTATCAAACCTCGCTAGGATTCGGGTTTCTTGCAAGTGTCAGCTATAACACCTAGCACAGTGCGGGGCAGACAGTGGCTGGTAACTCACTAGAGCTCCATGTCAGTTTCCCAAGCTGGTAAACAGCGTCTTTAGGGAGTGTCTTCTCTCATTTTCAAGGGCCAAGAGAAGCATGTATATCCTTGTTTGTTTCATTAAAGGGCCTAGGGTTCTGTGTATACAGTATTGAGACTGATTTCCCTAATTCACTGTGAAAATCGGCTTCACTTTCTAACCTCTCCATATGGTTTCTAGGAGCCCAATTCTGCCCTGGGACCCTCGATCCCAGGGCCTTTTCTACCCCCTCCCTCATGTCTCCACCCCTCTCTGGAACTGTTTTCCCCGTGGGCCTTGCCTGATCGGTAAACCTCCTTCCTCAGCCTCTCCCACCCTCTTCGAAGACCCTCCCCTGCCTGTCCTTTGTCATTATCAGCGTTCCAAAAACGGCCTCTCCACACACAGCTGCCTGTGACGTGCAGTGACATCACCAGCAGAGTTGAGGCAAGGACATGGGGAGGAATATTTCATTCGACTGAGCAGGAATGGCTTCTCACAAAGATGGCCAGCCACCAGCATTTTCTATTTTGTTCCCCTCAAGCCTTCCTTTGGGGGCCTTCACTTTTTACATTCAAATCCTTAAAGGCTGTTTAGTCCTCCAACAGCCCACGCGGCTGCACCAGAGCCCTGGTCAGCTGCTTCCAACAGTGTGGAGAGAAAAAACAGCCACAGCAGACCAGC
>PVJC01005353.1:15499-59547 GCA_004026665.1 Murina feae
GGAGCAGGAGGGAGAGCCGTGGGAGGAGGCCTCTCAGTGTCCTTATGATGCTGAAGTAGATGTTTGGAAGCTGTTGGCAATTGATTGTCCCTATCAGGTGCTGTGGGTTATTGATGGGAGCCCAGGGATGCCCAGCTCTATTCTGGACCCGATATTGAAAGTTTATGACAGACCCAGCAAGAGAGCCATTTAAAAATAAAAGCCTGTGAGAACCTGTGAATAAAAGCCTCTCATCCTGTGAACAGAGACTTGAACAACAGGAAATAAGAAAGGACATTTTCATTTCTCCTGTCCCCTCTCAACCCTCTCCCATTGGATTTCCCCAACCATCAGTATCTGTGTGGTCTTTCTCTCGGCACATATGGGCTCTGCAGAATGCAAGGTGCCTGCCCATAAGCTCCATGGTCAGGCTTATCTGTATCTGCAAAATCCTGCTGGCCGGCATCATGAAGATTCAGTACGAACCTGGCTTGAACTCTGCTTTTCGAAGTTACTCCCCGCCTCCTCTTTATTGTCTCAGAGCATTGAGGAGGCTGAGTCTATACAAATATGATAAAGTTTCCATCCTCAAATAATAGATATTTTCTCCCATTTTGCTTCATGCCCGAATTAAACCGCCTCGGTAGTTCAGCCTCTTGGAGTTTCTAACGGGAATGGTTTTGACCGTTTTGTCCTTATGTTTTTCCAGAGGAGGTTGTTGCCAGTGTCACTGATTTCACTGTTGCCTGACCATGTGTGTGTGTGTTTTGGGGGTTCTTTTCTCTGGTTTCTTCTGAAGCAAGATAAAGCAGAATTTGAGGGATTTAAACTGTCCCTATCCGCATGCTGACTGTAAATTTCCCAAAATAATTAGTCACCCTCCCCTGATACTTATAGCTTCCATCACGAGTAGGTGGACTAAACCCCATTCTTTTGAAATTAGACTCTATTTCTGTTTCCTCTAGATCATGGCTAGAAATAGCCTCAAACGGGGCTCTAAGATTTCAGTATTAGAAATGCAGATTGCAGATATGGATACTGGGTAAAGAGCTGTGGATGCGTGGTGGGAACAGATTGGACGTCCGGAAGGGAGAGTCTAACCATGAGGGCTGGGCAGGGAACACGTTAGTTCTCTCATCCAGCTGGGGCCGAATTCTCTACTCTGGGTTTGGGGCAGCAAATGGTTCCCTGAGGAGGGTAAAGGTTTGTGAGGAGAGATGTCACAACCTTTTTAAAAAAAAAAAAAAATCTTTATTGTTCAGATTATTACATATGTTCCTTTTTTTTAACCCCCATAGCTCCCCTCCACCTGCTTCCGCCCCCCCACCCCGTGCCCTTACCCCCACCACTGTCTTCATCCATAGATGTAAGATTTTTGTCCAGTCTCTTCCCATACCCCTCATGTCCCCTTCCCCCAGAGAATTGTCAGTCCATTCCCTTTCTATGCCCTTACTTCTATTCTATTCCCCAGTTTATTCTGTTCATCAGATATTTCTATTGACTTAATTGTTGTATTCACTGGTTGATAGATATGTATTTGTTGTCACTTTGTTGTTCATAATTTTTAGTTTTATCTTTTTCTTCTTCTTCCTCTTCTTAAAGAATGCCCTTCAGCATTTCAGATAATCCTGGTTTGGTGGTGATGAACTCCTTTAGCTTTTTCTTGTCTGTGAAGCTCTTTCTCTGACCATCAATTTTACATGATAGCTTTGCTGGGTAGAGTAATCTTGGTTGTAGGTTCTTGCTATTCATCACTTTGAATATTTCTTGCCACTCCCTTCTGGCTTGCATGGTTTCCGTTGAGAAATCAGCTGACAGTCATATGGGTGCCCCCTTGTAGGTAACTGTTATTCTCTTGCTGCTTTTAAGATTCTCTCTTTGTCTTTTGCCCTTGGCACTTTAATAATGGTGTGTCTTGGTATGGTGCTCCTTGGATTCCTTTTGTTTGGGGTTCTCTGCACTTCCTGGACTTGTAAGTCTATTTCTTTCACCAGATAGGGGAAGTTCTCTGTCATTTCCTCAAATAGGTTTTCAATATCTTGCTCTTTCTCTTCTTCTGGCACCCCTATAATTCTGATGTTGGTACACTTGAAGTTGTGCCAGATGCTCCTTACACTATCTTCACACTTCTGGATTCTTTTTTCTTTTTTCTTTTCCTGTTGAGTGCTTTTTACTTCTTCGTATTTCAAATCTTTGACTTGATTCTTGTGAACCTCTAGTCTGCTGTTGGATCTCTATATAATATTCTTTATTTCAGTCAGTGCATGCTTAATTTCTGGTCGGTCCTTTTTCATATCCTTGAGGGTCTCACTAGATTTATTGAGGGCCTCACTGGATTTTTCGGTGGTTTCTAGAAAATTCTTGAAAAACCTTAAAACCGTGGTTTTGAGCTCTATATCCAGTTGTTTGCTTTCCTCCATTTCTGTCATTTGTGATCTGTTTCTTTGTCTCCGCATTTTGGCTGCTTCCCTGTGTTGATAGAGTGGTTTTCTGTGCTAGGTGTCCTATAGGGCCCAGTGATTCAGCCTCCCCAATCACTTGGGGTGGACACTCTTGGTGTATGCCTTTGAGGGCTGGGTGCACAGTCTTGTTGTAGTTAAGTCTTGATTGCTGTTGGTATCACTGGGAGAAAATGACCTCCAGGCCTTTCTCCTCATTGTTTGGGGTTTGGAACTTTTGGAGTTCTCTGTGCCAGCTGCAGTCTGTTAGGTTAGGCTGCAGGCAGACAGGCACACCACTTGGGTCGGGTTGTAAATTGGGTGGGGCTTGGTCTCAGGGAATCTCTGAGGTGGAGCAACCCGCGATGGCTTCCCCTCAGCTGGCTCTGCAGCTTCTCCCAGTTTTGGCGTCTCCATGCCCTGGCGTTGGCGTGCCCCCGAGTCCCCGAATCTCGGAGCTTTGCATCAATGATCGCTGCGAATAGCTCTGCTAGAACGCCACTCGTCTTCCGCCCCATTGCCAGACAGCCTGCAACGAGTTCAGTGCGACCCCAGATCTTGTAATCCCCTTCCAAGCCGTGGACCCAGGTGCAGCCATCGCCACTGTTTCGCCCACACTGCCACCATTTCTCGCGCATCTGTACCTCTCTGTTTTGGCGCCAAGAACTTCTACTCAGTCTCAATGCACTCCTTCTCTTGCCTTCTAGTTGTAAAGCTTCCACTCCCTTGGTTCTGGAGAATGGCCGTTTAGCTTTATAGTTGTATTTTTTAATGTGGTTGTGGGAGGCTGTGCATTTAGGTATATACCTTATGCTGCCATCTTGGTTCTCCTCTGTCATAACCTTTTTAAAAAAAAGTACCTAGATGAGTGTTGAAGGGTGTGGAAAGACAGCATCTTACGGGGTATCAGGCAGCTTATGTAGCTCTACTTTAGAGGTATCAATGCCAGGAATTAATTACCCATTTGTTTTCCAAGAGTGGCTTATCTTTGCAAATGAGTTTCTTTTTTTGTCATCATAGCCCACCTGCCAGTTCACAGGAGCTGTGCTCCTCCTGAGGAGCCATTCCCAGGCCAACTATGTGTCAGATGCCATTCTAGATTCTAGAGAATCTCTGGTACAGTAATGTGTGGAATAAGTGAGCATTGTCATTACTATTCATTGAGCGCTTTGCAGTGCCAGGAACTTTACACATATTATTCTGAAGAGCCACTAATATTGCCAAGTGGATATTATATCCGAGGATCAATGGCAAATCCCTTGCCAGAGACACTCAGAGGGAAAGTGGAGGAGCCACAATAGGAATCCAGATCTCTGTGCAGAACCCAGCGCTTTTTTTACTTCACCTTGTTGCTTCTTGAAAGTCTTATGAACCAATGGAAATTAGTTCTTTCCAGCTGTTGGTTAGCAGAAAAGCCAAGCCAACGGCTAGATTTTCTTTTTTCTTCATTTGTTTTTTTCCTTATTTATTTATTGGATTTTCTTTTTTAATTTAAGCAAAATTTATATAAACTAAGGACACACACTGACTGAAAGACCAAAAGGATAAAATCAGAGACATAAACTAAGTTACATTTTGAACTTAGAGGGAGCTAAATTTTAAAATTCAGTCCTCCATGCAGACTGTTATCTGCAACATATTTTCAGGTATTTGTATACATTCTGAAGTGTTAGAAAGAAAATTAAATGAAGTAAAAAGAGGTCCTTGAGGTCCATGGTTTTCCATCTTTTTATAAGAGATGATCTACCTCCCAGATGATTATTATACAGTAATACTGAAAGGTATGTGCTCGAATAGAGATTATATTACTTGATTCACAAATTAAAGCATTTCGCTTTCTAATACTCTGTTAATCTGACCTGCTTCGAAAGATTGTCTGCTATTCTTGTGCCTCAGTTTACCCACATGGTATATAGGTTGAGAAAGTCTACTCCAGGAGAACAGAGCAGGGAGTGCACTTGTCTGGGAGTCCACCCTCTGAGTGTTGGCCCAACATGGCTACCTGAGTAGTGAGGCCCCCTGAATAGTTCATTCTTTCTCCCCGAGCTGTGGTATGCTCAAAGCCAAGCAGCTCAAGCACATGATTCTCCAGGTTCTTCGAAGCTCAACCACTTTATTGTTCTCTAATTCCGGAAGAGAAATCCTGGGGAGATTAGCAAGGAGGCATTATCTCTAAATGCTAAGAATCATGATCATTCACTTGATATCAAGCGCTCAACATCAGCTTTTAGTGCAGATGGTGGTATTTCAGTGACGCAGGAAATTGTCATCTGTGACAGTGCCCCCCGCCCGCAAGGAAACACGGAAATTCAGTGCCTGCTGCTGTTGGACGCTTCCCTGTGCCGCCCATGATTGGGATCAGGTACAGAGCCAGCTCCTGGGCCTTGCCTGTCTTCTGAAGGCAGTCCTGGCCGGTCATATCTCTCACTGGTTCCCAGGACCTCACTGCCAAACCCTAGGCCTGCTCCCCTGTTCTCATAGCCCTGCTTCCAGCCTGAGACTTGTCTGCAAGTTGGCCCTTTGCCCAGTGCATTGTGCATAGGTGTGGCTTCTGGCAACTTCCTTCTTGACCCCAACTCTAGGATTTGTGGGAATCCCCTCTGCAACTTGAGGCACATTGGCCTTTCCTGTAACCTGTAAAATGACAATCTGCGTTTTGCTCCCTCTCTAGTCGGTTTCCCTGGGGTTTCAGGCTTTACTGAGCTGATCTGCATGGAGAGGCCATGCCATCCTCCTTCAGCTGGCACCATAGCACATGCACAATTAATACTGCATTCATTAATTATGGGATGGGGGGAAGCACCCAGTTGGCAAGGATTGAAGGCTTTTAGCTTCTAAAGTGAAGGCTTTGATGCTGAGCTTTCAAGTATATTTCCACCTGCCCAGGCAGCAGAGAATCTGTGACTCTCATGCCGTCCTCTGGGCATGGAAACTCACACCCGAGAAACTATTCCTAAACAGAGACCCCAAACTATTTACTTGAATCACCTACTCCTGGCCACAGGCTGTGAAGAGGGGGTGTAGGGTTAGGGAGAAAAGAATTTTCCAAAGCAGCAGCGATTGGTGGACAGAGCTGAGAAGGGCTTTTATCTTGCCTCCTAAAGTAGCCCTTGGGTCACCAATGTCAGAAATTCTTTGTAGAGAAACACAGATGAGCTTGGTTTACCTTCTCCTTCCTCCTCAGATGCCTTCCTTCAGGAAGTAGCCCTAAGAACTGCAAGTTCACAAACCTGTTCTTTTGATGGGTTGGAAGGGTCGACGGTCTTGGGCCTGTTTTCCCACTAGATGCGAATAAAGTGGGGGAGAGAGCTCTCTCCTCTCCTTCCATTCTGATTCCTTCCACACAGCTGTTCTCACAGAACCTAGCTCCCTCCCACACTTACTCTTCTCACTTCTCGTGCAAAGTAGTACTGAAGCCACCTCACGAACCTCCGCCTGCGCACAGTTCCTCTTCCCTCATCGGCAGCTCCGTCAAGCATTCTGTGCAGGGCTCTCGCTGACCTTAACATCTGACCACGTGTCAGTTATTTACCCAGATATTTTGGGTTTACTTAAAGGTCTTTTAGGAACACAAACGTAGAAATTCCCTAAGAGAGCCATTTCTCACTTGAGAGTCAGGGGTTAGAAACTTTCATTCTCTCATCATCTGGAGAGGAACTTCAGAGACCTACACACATCTAAACAGACGCAATGTTTGTCTGGCCCTTGCCAAAGGAAATTGTTTTCCTTTTGATTCTTCGGCAAAGAAAAATTTTGCCTGAGATGAATCCAAATGAGAGGGAGAAAGAGAGGAGCGAGTTTTGGATCGTCTCAGAGCTGTAATGCCAGAATCTGCTTCACGGAGCCTCTGTGGTGATTCCTTACCGCCCAGAGTGATCCAGGGAAAGAGCGTGAAGAAACACAACTGAGTATTGTAACCGGGGCCCTGCACATCCAGCTGTGCAGCAATCTCATGGCTGGCACTTCTTTGTTTGCTGAAGGAGCATTGAGATTCAGAAAGTGTTTGGCTTCTGAACGTCTATTGTCCTGAAGGCCCTATCCTGGGCCCAGGACAGAGGGCTGGGGTTGTCTGTGAGCAAGGCCAGTGTTACGCTTCGGCGAGGTGTGTGGTCACTTAGTTGTAGTGATTTAAGACTGCCCTCAACTTGGGTATCTCCGACATGAACTGCTGAGGGGCCTGACACTTCACTATCAACACGTTCAGCACCAGCCTGTTTTGTCCTCCAGACGGAACGTACAGTGTCAGCCACTGGTGACCCACAGGGCGCTAAATGTGTTAAGATACATTCCTGCCCTAGCCAGTTTGGCTCAGTAGACAGAGTGTTGGCCTGTGGCCCTTAGGGTTCCGGGTTCGATTCTGGTCAAGGGCACGCACGTACCTTGGTTGCAGGCTCCTCCCTGGCCCGGGCCCTGGTCAGGGCTCGTGCAAGAGGCAACCAATCGATATGTTTCTTTCACATTGATGTTTCTCTCTGTCTTTCCCTCTCTCTTCCACTCTCTAAAAATCAATGGAAAAAATATCCTTGGGTGAGGATTAAGAAGAAAAAAAAAGGTACATTCCTTTTGGACCAAGTATTAGTTCTAACTAGGTCTATTTTTAAGAGTAAAGCGTTATGATCGCCTCTCATACTTTAAAGATTATCAATACCTTATGTTCCTGATATCTTAATGAAAATTATTTTAGTAAATCTCTTGAAATGGAAGAACCATGGCCAGCAGAGAAGGTCAAGGGGAGAGGAGAGAGTTGGAAATAAGCTTTATAATTTTGCTTGTGGCTGGCCTTCT
This sequence comes from Murina feae, assembly GCA_004026665.1. NCBI lineage: Eukaryota > Metazoa > Chordata > Mammalia > Chiroptera > Vespertilionidae > Murina > Murina feae. The sequence continues at coordinate 22,702 of PVJC01005353.1, forward strand.
CCGCGAAGGAGACAGACGTAAGATTAGATGGAAATTCCAGGCCCCTGGATTTAGACAAAACATTGTGAACTGGGACCTCTGAGACCAGGATGAGTAATCTCACACGTACCATGCCTGGCCCTTGGCCTCAGGACGTCGCTAGCACATCCGTATCAGCCTGATAAAGTTGGACCTCCTTCGAGCACACTGCCAACTTGAGAATGTGCAAGCCTCCTGTATTTCCTTGAGAGGAATAATGAATTGGGGCAGGGGAGGGGTATAAATCTGAATTCTTAAATTTAAACCTTTTAACCATCGTCTGGGGTGACGAAATGTGTGGTGGCAATGCCAAGTCTATGCAGGTGTATCAGGGACCCTTTAATCCAAGCCTCAGGTCGAAGTGGGCAGGAGAATCTTGACTTGTGTGGAACTTAGAGGAGCTAGCCGGCGGTGAGTGGTTTAGATGAGGAGTGAGTGTGTGGAGTTGGGGAGAAAGATCTCTCATGCATCTCCATCTGGAGTAATAACTTCCTTTATTGAGTGCTTATAGCAGGCACTTTTCACATGTATTATGTCATTTAATCCCCACGACACTCCTGTGAACCACATGTTATTATCCTCACTTTATGGATGAAAAGTCAGGTTGAAAGAGGGTAAGGAGCTGGGCCAAAGCCACAGCTGGTAGGTGGTGGACCAGGTCCATTAGACTCTCCACTTTTCTTCCCAATAGAAGCCCAACTGTTCCCTAGACCGTTCTCTTTGAGAACATGAAAAACAATGTTGGGCCCCCCTCTGAGATCCGGCTATGGTTGGAGCCTCATACATTTTCGAAAAATAGAATAACTCGTTAAAATAAAATTATAAATCCACTGCACAGAAAAGACCTACCACAACCCCAGACCTCAGAGTTAATGTATTCAGATTCCAGTGAGCTATATGATTCTCGCTAGTCTCTTAACTGTCGCTGTGTTTCCTGGTCAGTAATATCCCTTACAGGGTTCAGGCACATGAATAGTGTAATAAGATCAGATCCTATCGCTCTGCCCTTCTAGTGCAATCTAATTGCACCGGGGAAATCCAGGGCCATCTTAGTTCCTCCTCTGTCTGTGTCTCTCTTTCTCCCTCTCTCGCTCAATGGTTTGAAGTTCAATGCCACTGCCTCTTTTTGTGCTTTAGGTCTCTATGTTGTTTCTTTCTCACAGTTCTTTTTTTAAATGAAGTGATTTGAAATGGAAAATTAAAAACTCAACTGAGTCTAGCAGTTTCCTGCTAATGCCTGTCTGCTAAGAAGCTTCGTAAAATACTACATATTATTATTCATTTCAGCACAGCTGGTTGGGGCTCTCACCACTGAATCATTCACAATATGTCTGAGAGATTAATTTTTATAAGGCTGTGGTTGGAGATAATTTCTTCCCCTTCCATATTTTACTTAAAATCCTCACTGGGAAAGTTTGTTTTGAAAAAAAAAAAAAAAACTACCACTCTTGATACAAGGTAATTTGGTAATATGTGTGCGTTAGAACCTGTAATAGGCTGTTTTATTTTTGTGCACCCTCTTCATTTGAGGTAATGTAGTCTTTCTACCAGAAATCTCAATTGTGTGGAGGGGTTTGAGGGAGGACAAGAATTAGTGCCTTGTGCTGAAGTGCCATGTGATGGCTATGGGGTGTGTGTGTGTGTGCATGCACACACATGTTATATAGGGAAGTCTACAGATATGCCTATTTTTAAAAATTGATTTTAGAGTGAGAGAAATATCAATTTGTTCCACTTATTTATGCATTCATTGATTGCTTCTTTTTGAAATAATAATGATGACTATGATTTTTAAAGTATATATATTTTTATTGATTTCATAAAGGAAGGAAGAGGGAGAAAGAGATAGGACCTGTCAATGATGAGAGAGAACCATTGATGGGCTGCCTCCTACACACCCAGCCAGCGGGCATCGAGGCCACAACCCAGACATGTACTCTGACTGGGAATTGAACTATGACCTCCTGACTCATGGGTCAAGACTCAAACACTGAGCTGTGCCAGCCCTGGTTGCTTCTCGTATGCGCCCTGACCAGAGATCTGACCCACAGCCTTGTGTCAGGATGATGCTCTAATCAACTGAGCTACCCGGCCAGGGCCCAGATATGCCTATTTCTTGATGAAAGTTGCAGATACGAATTCCTTCTTGGAGCGTTAAAGCTCTTGGTGTAATACAGGATGTGAGGAGGGCGAGGGCACAGGAGAATGAAGAGGGAGGAAGAGGTGGGCCAGGGTCAGGCTCGGCGGGTCCCCACCCGCTGGGTGAGAGCCCAACTGTTTATCCCGACATCCCAGCAGCCCCAGAAAATCAGGGGTGTTTTCGGGACTCAGCTGCCAAAGTTTCTTGAAACAGCTCTGCTCAAAGGCATATGCTGGGATCACTTCTGAGGGAAATTTCCTTTTTGGGGAAGTTGAAGCAAAGGAATTTCCTGTGTGGGCAGACAGAGCTTCCTGACTTGAAGGCTTCTTGGAAGGGAAACAGTTTCATAATGAAATGACAAATTAAAGACATACCAGCCGGGTTCACTTCAAAACAGCTATTGAGAGTGCAGGCAAAGCCCTATTATACTCCCTCACAGAACAAAAATAAATCCCATCCTGACAGGTTTCTGTGTGCTGGGTTATATCCGTCCGTCCCCCCCCCCCCCCCCCCCCCCCCCCCCCCCCCCCCCCCCCCCCCCCCCCCCCCCCCCCCCCCCCCCCCCCCCCCCCTTCCTCCCACCCCCACCATTAGCTGCCACCGTCTCCATCTCTAACAGCCCCCAGAGCAGCCAGCAGAGGCTCAGAGCACCGATTCTCCTGCCTTTCTTTGTGGCTTCACCCATCCCTGACCTACAGAGGCCTTACAGGTTTCGTTTCAGCCCCGTGCTGCCAAGACTCAGAAATGACCTCTTTCCTTCCCCCTTCAACACAAAGCAGTGATTGAAGATGTCTTCAGCAATGGGGTAAAAAAAAAAAAAAAAAATACAGCCATTTCCTCAGGCTGGCCTTTAAAATCTTGGAGGCAGTAAATGTAAGTGCTATCCTGTGCTGAGAGCTGAGTCTGAAGTCTCCGCGTTGTTGAAGGAAATAAGGGTCCGTGCCGGCCAGATGCACTTACACCTGAATGTATTTTCTCAGGCTCAATAGCCTGCCTTTGAAAAAAACTGACATAAAGATGCCTTATGAACTAAATTTATTTTTTCATGGAGTAGGTGAGGAGAAGGAATGATGGCAGTATCTTTTGGGGGTCAGTTATTAATTAGGCGAGGCTAGTGAAGTAGAAAAGGCGCAGGATTTAGAATGGGAAGTTTAAGTTCATGTGCCAGCTCGCGATATGCAGCTAGCAGTGTAACCTTGGACACGTCTTTCAAAGTCTCGGCCTTTTTCTCTCTAAAATGGGCATAGAAATACTTTTTTTCACATTGTTAAGAGGATTTCTAAAACATTTTGTAAACTCCTGAAACCCTCCCCAAATAGCCCTTGCTCATTAGCTAATATTGGTGTCTCTGGGGATTGAAATCATAATTAGATTAAACATCAGGATTGTAGAATTTGTAGATTAGTTTAGCACATAGTTATCAGAGTTTTTCTATGTGTGCAATATACTTGGGCTCTGTGCAGGGAAATAAACCAAGTGTGACGTTTGCAGCGGCCACATGGTAGAGCCGAAAGAATCTTGGACTTGGAGTCAGGAGTCCAGGGTTCAATCCCAGCTGTCACTCAGTAGCTCTGTGGCTGGGGGCGAACTGTTTAACCTTTATGAGTCTCATCTGCCCACCTGTAAAATTGAGGACATCAAACTCTATGACTTTAATAAGGTCTATCTCACTCTGGTATTGTATAATCAATTAAGAAGTCCCTGCCTTTTATAGCTGTTTATAGGATTTATTCTGAAGAATAGGAAGAAGTATTTACTATATAATGGCAAGTCTGATGAAGAAACTTGTGTCAAAAAGCTAGATATTTCCTGATGTAAACAGGAAAAATTGGTGTGTGCCAGCCGTGTCAGCTATAGCCATTTGGTTTGGGGTATTTCTGAGTGAATGCTGACTTGAAAAAAAACTAGGATCATGGGTTGAACATGACAGTTTCCTCAAGACAGCTTGCCTTGGGGCTTTGGTTTACCTTCTCCTGGCTGCTCTAGGGGACCCTCAGTTTCCAAACGATTGTTCGTGTAAGTCGTTCCCATTTGGAGGTCCTTGTTTACGTAGTCACCCCGGATAGAGTCACAGTGTTGACTGGTCCTGCCAGTTTAGCTGGGAACGCACATATGAGTCAGGTAGGAACTCAGTCTAAGAAAGCAACACTCAGTTAATATCATATTCACAAAACAGTTATTTACTGAGCATCTAAACATCTAAAACTTACAAGGACATGTTTTATGTCTCCATAGAAAGTAGATTTTTCTTGATTCTATATTTGCTTGTATTAACTTTTCTCTGTATAAGTAAGCTTTTTGTGTATGCCTTATTATGACCAAAGTTTTCAGCCCTAACTTATTTGACTGCAGTGTAAATAGCTCTGGAATTAATTTCTCCTCATTACCATTATTAACCTTATTTTCTTCTCCAAGAATTATTGCAGTGCCCTAACCGGTTTGGCTCAGTGGATAGAGCGTCGGCCTGTGGACTCAAGGGTCCCAGGTTGGATTCCGGTCAAGGGCAGGTACCTTGGTTGTGGGCACATCCCAAATAGGGTGTGTGCAGGAGGCAGCTGATCGATGTTTCTCTCTCATCGATGTTTCTAACTCTCTATCCCTCTTCCTTCCTTTCTGTAAAAAATCAATAAAATATATTTAAAAAAAAGAATATAGACTTTCAAAACTATTTTTTAATAAAGGCCAAGATTTACCTAAATTCACTTGTATTTAAAACACAGATAGCATCCAAGAGGAAATCTGAGAAAGAAAAATACAATTTTGATGGTACATAATTATAAAAGACTCATAGTACTAAGTTATTCTTTGGCATATGTAGTGAAACACTGTATAGGCATCATTTTGAGTTCACAGTAAGGGGAGAAGTGGTGCCATTTGTCCTGTAGAGAAATGTAATTTCTCATTTTTAATCTTTCATTGGCCTCTAGCAGCCAGTGGGTCTTTTTCAAAAATTCATTTTCGTTATTTCAGATTCCCTATCTGGGCTCATGGTACAAAAAAAAGGAAAGTACCCATTTAAATGCCGTGGCCAAAGCTAAACTTCAATCTGCTCTTTGGCTCCTGTGGCGAGGAAGTGAGGGGATGTGGAAGAGGTCGACTGACGTCATTGTTATTTATTTTGGTGGGAAGGGGGAAGAAGGGATGTGGAGGAGGGTTTGGAATAAGAGCTGGTGTGCACTCACCTGCTTCTCAAGCCTGTGTTTCCTTGGGTATTTCCTTACCTGGCACTCTGGGCAGCAATGCCAGCGAAGGACACGTTAGAAGGAGGTTATTAACAGATGTTTCAAGAGCTGAAGAGGTGCCACAGGGAGCAAGATGACAGATAGGTGGGTGAAATTCAATATTCTGTTCAATCTTAAACAAAAGCAAGTTGCTACTTACTAAGTTTGCGTTATATCTCCTTTTCACTATCCCCTGCTCTTCAAACACAAGTGAAAAAACAGCAACAGCTCATTGGGCCTTGAAGTAGCTGGCCAGGCCTTGGATGTTGGGGTTCATGCTAACACTTACACTGTGCCGTGCCAAGACCCCGTGTGACCGAGGCAGCAGCCCAGGTTTAACTCGGGGTGTGCAGAGAAAGCCAGCTCCGCCCCCTTGGCTCACCTCTTGCCGTTGGACGCAGAGTTGCCTCTGCTCCTCTGAAAAGCCACCAGAGAACTTGATGTCTATGTGGTTGAGGTCCATCTTGAAGTCTGAGGCTTCTGAACATAAACATGCAATTCCAGCCTCCTTTCCATGGCTCCTGGGAATTCCTAACTGGGAAGGTCATATCTAGCCACTGTCGACGTGAGGCTAGACCATGGTCCCGTCCCCCTCACCCCCCTCTGCCTTCTAATAACCCTAGGATTTAGGGGAAATGAAAACAGACCTTCTTCTATACAGGTATCAGGTTCTCATGCACAAATGTAGCTTTGTTGACTTTAGAGAAAGAAAGCCTTTAGACTCCTGTGAATAAGGAATGAGGAATGGCTATGTTACCACTCCCCCCCCCCCCCCCATGATCCAGTGAACTAGCATAAAACCCAGAGTGATTCTGACATGTTTTACCTGGTGACCAACATCTCGTCTATCTGTTTCCCCCATTAGAGACAGATTGTGACAGAATGCTATCGACCTGCCACACATAGGAACTCCAGTTTCTGAAAATGTAGTGGACTTTATGGGGACTAATAGCAAGTAATGCTTTCACATTGCATAACTCACAGTAATGTGCTAGATGTTGTGTAAATAGTGCACTGCAGACAGTCGACAAGTGTTAGGTAGTAAGTCCAATGGCACCCCCATTCCGATTTTACTTTTGGTTCTCTGCCAAGCAATGTAACAACCAAGTTCATAACTCTAACCTAGGGACAACTGCCCTGTGTGCACTTTATTGCTTTAGAACCTTGAGACGTGCGTTCCTTACTTCCCTCATTGTCTCCCGAGGATTTATATTCTTAATGGCATTTCAGAGTTAATCTGCAGATACTTCAGAGCTAAATCCTAGCAGAGGCGAACTTGAAGCTGGTGGGAGTTGAAGGTAGAGCCATCCTTCGGGGAGTCAGGATGAGAAACTGTGTCTGAACTGGTGGCAGGTTTGTATGTTACCAGAGTGATCTCCATGGTAACAGATCAACATGGCCAGTGATAGCTCGGCACTCAGAGCTTTAGGTTCCCATGAGAAAACAGGTTTTCATAGCCAAAGAGGGGAAGAAGTCAAGGGCTATGGCTGCATGCTGCCCGCCCTTGTAGAGTTCTGGTTGTGAAGTCAGTTCGCAAAGCCAATGACATGTCCTATTTAAGCACCTGGGCTCCTCCGAGTAAACCAAGATTCTTCAAAGAATGCATGGTGTTTTCTAGAATGTCAACTAAACCCACACAAGGTTTAAAGAGGCTTTCACTGCAAAGAACCATTGCAGTGGAAGGAGAATGAGATTTGGAGTCAGGAAGTCATACCCAACTTTGACACTTCCTTGCAGGTCCATTCCCACCGGTTCCAGAAGTCAACCATCCAATTATGCGGAAAACCCCTGATTTTATACATTGGCAGTAAGAAGGTAGCCGATTAAATATAATCAGTGTGCCGACCTCATCACCGTCAAAGGCATTAATGGTGTTGTGATCCTGTGTACTGAAAACTTGCAAACACCTGAAACGAAGAAGGTGGGATTCAGGGCTACGAAAGATTAATCTCTGAAATGTAGCAACCAAAATCTGGAGGCTGGGCAGCCAACAGAAGAATTCATTTTTCAGGAGCCATGGATACAAAAGTCTATTAGTTTGAAGAAAGTAATCAGCAGTCAAGAGAACATTGTGAATTGGGGGGAACAGGTCATGTAACTCGGTAATTTCATGAGCCTCTTCCCTGGGGAATTTTATAACTCTTGGGACCAGACGTGTCACAGGAGTGAAGATCGTTCGCAGGGGCTAGGTCTGTGCTCAGGGCTGCGCTTGGGTACACTCCGAAGTGAGGTTCTTTGTCACCCAGACTTCAGAGTGACTGGGTAACGGGGGAATTGGGTGCTGGTTTCCGTTGACTACATTTACAGGGACCAGTTTCCCCCACAAAGGAAATGTCTTTTCTGAGGAATTTATTTCTCGGGCTGTGGGGGAATTAAACCCAGTGTGAGTCAAGGAAGTAACTGATTGCATATTTCCTGTAAAGGGCAACTGTGGACATGATATAGACTAAAGCAAGCCAGCTGCTCCTTTCTACCCCTGAGTCAGAATATTTCTTTACCACATTTTGCAAGATTAAAAAGAACAACCAATAATGACAGTTTAAACTTCTGTTATGATCCTCTCTGGTTTATCTTTAGCCAACAAAAGTCTAAACTGTTTATTTTAGAATCATAACGTTGGAAGATCTTCAGATAGCCCACACCATAATGCCGCTTCTAAGATTGGTTTTGGGAAGGCCCGTGATCAGGATTTAAGTGAAAAAATCTTGATTTTATCTTATTTCCCTCGTAACTTCTTTGTCTTAAGTTTACTTTGTTGATGTAAGAAGAATTGTTTACTTCAGGAAGAGCTGAAAGAGCCATCTACATAAATATACATGTATGTTTCTTTTTAAAATAAAAGATTTGTTTGCCCAAGAATCAGTTATTCTTGAGACTGTTTCAGTTGAAAGTGGAATGGTTCTTGTAGTGATATGAGAACGGGCGAGACGGAGAGTTAGGTAGAATTTGAGAGCATGGCTTTATTACTGTGCAACCCCAGTTCCAGGGCAATAGCATCGTGTGTGTTCAATGGAAATATGCATTATTTTGTTATCTGCTAGTTTACATTTTTTATTCTGCTTGTTACGAAGAGATAATTGATACTTATGAGCCCTTTTAAAGGAGACTGTACCTAGATTATCCAGAGAAGCTGATATTTGAGGCACTTTTTTAATGCTCTGGCCGGTAGGGCTTTCAGAAATAGATTCTGGTAGCAAAAGAGACAATGGAAGAAAACAGAGCCTGTATTTATAAGGAGAGCATATGTCACTCCCTTCAAAACACAAACAAACAAACCGAAAAACAAACCAACTCTCAGACCTTCTTCCCAGGCCTGGGAGGGAAATCCCCTCAGTGCCAGGATCCTCTGGGGCCCCCTCCCCCATGGCTTCAAGAGAGCAGGATGGGCAGAGGCTGTCACACAAGTGAGGGCAGACCTGGGGCTGGAGGCTGAGGACCCCCCAGGGGAGAGCAGGACACCACTGCAAGGCAATGGAAAAACTTGGCAGATCTCAAAAAGGGGAGGAAAAGGAGAGGTTTTGCTTGTTTTGTTTTTGCTTTTAATGAAAGTTGGGGAGTAAAGTGAGAAAGGGGGCCGAGCCGGGCAGGTGCTGGGCAGTTTCATGTGACCAGGGCTGAGAGGTTCTTCCCCGCCCGTAGACTGCCTGGCTCTCATTTGGATTTGAAGCGTGGCCCACCCTCCTACTTAGAGAGCCTGCGTTTGAGCCACCCAAGAGAGTTTAGGTAAGAACAGAGCCTGCTTGTGCAGACAGAACTCGGAAAGTCAAAGGCTGAATTGGGGCAGAACACGGACTCCCCACCTTTCTGTCATTCACGTGTCCGGCACACCTGCTTGTCGTAGGCCCCGTGTGGATATGAAATTACAGTTAATCCACATCTTAGAATGTGTGTCCCAAAACTTTGTTGTTACCTGAGCATGCCTCACCTCCCACCCCCATCCTATATAATAAAAACCTAATATGCAAATTGTTCCCTCTGGCAGTGGTGTGAATGGGACTTCCACCGGAAGACCAGGAGTTTGACTGCTTTCTATTACGTGTGCTGACCACCAGGGGGCAGCACGGAACATGGCAGACATTGGCGACTGGGCACTGGTAGAGAGCAGGGCCACTGCCTGGCTCCCAGGGGCTGAGAGAGAAAGGCTAAATAGCAATATTAAAATATTTCTTCTAATCATGTCCCTTTCAATGTGCACGAATCTGTGCACCGGGCCACTAGTAAGTAAGTAAGTGGTCTTCAGATGTCCATAATCTGAAAAAGCCTATATAACTCCTCATCTGTCTGAAGTATAGTTCTGGTAGACCTGTATCAGCTAACTGCCTTTTCTATCAGAATATATCTGGCAAAACACATGCCCAGATTCCAACTACAGTACACCAAGAAGCACTTTATAACCACCACCCTGGCCCTTGAAAGAACTTGGAAGAAAATGAACAACTAGGAACTTGTTAACTAGCCCCTGAATGAGGAGGGTGCCTCTTTGGACAGCCTCCAGGAATTCTCAATTATGCAACAGAGGAAAATGACCCTTTGGGGACAGCCTCCATATGTGGGTCATTACTGAGCTCTAATCAGGAGCTCCATGTTTAAAAACAGGATCTCTGCAGATCTGGGCATGGCTGAGTGCCTTCATTGTATGCTGTACCTCTAATTCTCTACCCATATGTGGTCTCCACCTTGCATGAGGCCTTGCACTAGAGGGCAGTTGGTTTTCTCAAATCAAAACTATGGTTTGAGAGTTTGGCTGGGTATGATTGAGAGTGGAGGAAAATGTTGGGATAGGAAAAGCAAAGCCGATGTTCCCAGCATTGAGGGCTGTACTGGGGATGGTGGCTGCAGAGCAGGTGGTAGAAGCTGGGCAGCTGGTACTGCCCAGTACTCGCCTTCACACAGGTTCTAATCCTAGAAAGCGAGCTAAAGAGGAAAACGTATCCATTCATGACAAACGTTTACCAAACTAAATTTGTGGCAAGCCCTGTGATAAGGTATTATCCTAGAAATATAGATACTGCTTTCTCTATTACTTATTAAAATGTCTTTATGTAAATTTGTGTCCACTTCTTCAGCACATAGGAACTGAGCCCCTGCCATGTGCCAGGTAAAGGCTAGGCTCTGTGGAAACCATGATGAGTAAGAACAGACATTCTCCCTGTTAATTCATGGAAATTACAATCTAGAGGGTCAGCACCCACCCCACCAGATGTGTTCAGAAGACACCGTCTACCTTTGATCGAGCATTAAGATGAAATAACTTGCCAAAGAATAAATACCAACATATACTAGCAATAATAAAATACCTTTGTTTGGGGGTTGATGGGTTAACTGGCAGATTTTTTAAATGTCAGTTCCCAATTCAGATGGCCTTGTGAGGAGATGGGCATGCTTATTTGTACCTGACACAGCTGGTCACTTCAAACTTTCAACAGCTCACACAAGAATCATTCATTTATAGAAACACTTTGGCAGTACGGGTAAAAAACTTTATAGTTTTGCTCATTGGCTCAGTAATTCCTTTTCTAGAAACCCATTCCTAAGAAACAGTCTTAGGTACTGACAGAGATTCTTGCCCATGGATGCACCGAGGAGTCAGGAGCCAACTATAGGAATCAGTTAAATCCACGAGGGCAAGTCATTATGCTTGAATATTATTCAGCAGTTAAAAATCATGTTTTTGAAATGCTCAGCTTATATAATTGAAAAGACAGGATACACATCTCTTTTCTTCAGAATAACCCAATTTTTGTAACCCATAAAAATAGACCAGAAGGAAGTGCAAGAAAAAATAGTTATTGTGATTATCTCTAGATGAAAGAATTGTGGGTAGAAGTGTTTTTCTCTTTCATTACTGTAATTTTCTAGTTTTGTCTAGGATTATTTTTGTCCTTAGGGGGCCTGTGAAATAGTGGTCACTTCTGTCCCCAGTTGGCTACCTGACAACCTAGATTTATTGTGTTAAAATGCAAATCTGAGCATATGTTATCCATTGTCCCCTCTCCCACCACCACCCCCCCTTAAAGCCCCACCGAACCTTCCCACTGAATGTAGGATAAATGCAACAGCCCACAGGCTCTGGGACCCTCTCACCCCTCACCCCTGCAGCTTATCTCCTCTTTGTTTTCTGTCCTTCAGCCACTCAGGGCCTTTTTCGGATTCCTGCATAGATCACATTCTCTCTCATCTTCCTTCTGGCTGCAGGGGCCACCACAGCCCCCTAACTTAACAAGATACAGTCAATATAATTCCAATCCATTCTTTCAGTTTAAGTCACTTCGTTTAAGCCTTAGTTTAAATCACTTGCACTGGGATTGAGCAAGGACTCGCCAGCACCCCAATATGCTTCCAACATACTCTCAACTTCCCTTCTCAAGACCTGGGTTCCCTGTCTGTCCTCACCACTGAACCACAAGCTCCATAAGGGCTGGGGCTGGGCCACATCAATCACCACGTATCCCCCAGAACACAGCACAGGGTCCAGCTCACTGTAGATGGATCTGAAGTACGAATGAATGAACGGGTGAATCTCATCCAAGAGGACTGGAACTCCTGTTCTCATGGCAAGCCACGCCCAACAACAGACAGTGCACAGGCTTTGGAGCCCTATAGACCTGAATGTTGCAGAGTCTCAGCTTCCTCATCCCCTGGAGGGCTAATCCAAGGCCTGCCGTATGTGAGCTTACGTGAGTTACTGCTTACCACGTGCCTAGAAGAGTGTCTGGCGCATGGCAGGCACTCAGTGAATGAGCCTGTCATCCTGGGCTGCTCACAGTGCTCAGCCACAAAGCCAGGCCTGGCACACAGCTGTTTTCAACATGACCTTGTCTATTGTAAGTCACGCGAGGAGAGGTTCTCCCGGAAGAAATGTTTTTCCAGAAAATGAGACTGGTTGGGCAGCATTTTGTCTTCACCATCTTAGAATCCTGGGGCCCAGCACAGTGCCTAACACGCCGTGTGTGTGTGCTGAATTGGACCAGAACCAGACCGAGCCTCTGAGTGACACCCATGTGTCCACCTGCTGCCTTCTCCTTGTGGGTGTAGATCAGTGGTCCTCAACCTTGGCTGCACATTAGAATCACCTTTTTAAAATCCTCATTTCTGGGCCTCATCCTCCGGAAATTCTGTTCTTTGTTATGGGGTGGGACCACAACATTAGTAACAGAGAAGCAGAATTTCCGGAGGATGCGGCCCAGAAATGAGGATTTTAAAAAGATTCCCAGGTGATTCTAATGTGCAGCCAAGGTTGAGAACCACTGGTGTAGATCATTCTGAGCTCTGCCTGAAACTGCTTGACACCTGATTGGCAGAAGAGAAAGAGAACTCCTCTGACGGGCCAAAGAGCTCTTATTTTTTTTCTTTCTAAAAATCACTGTTCTTTCAAACAGCATTAAACTAGACAGATTGTGTACACTCGGCTTGAATTGCCCGGCATAAAAGCCAAGCTCTTTCTTTGAGGTTAGAGCCCTATGTGTGCTTGAGTACAGGTAAAAGGCTTTAGAGACTCAGACAGGTTGTTCTTTTATCAAACTGATTGTTCAAGCTCGACTGCCTCAGGGTTGTCCCCTTAGTGTTAAGGTGACCAGACGTCCCGCTTTTGGCGGGACAGTCCCGATTTTTAACAGTTCGTCCCGCGGCGTTTTAAAAAAGTCCCGATTACTCTTTGTAATATTTTAAGTAATAAATAAATTAAAAAGACACCCCCCTCCCCTCGGTCAATGGTGTACCGCTTTAAATCTGGTCACCTTACCTTAGCGTAGCTGCTTCTTGAACATTGTCGAACTGTCAAGGCGTCTGGCTGGTGGTTATTTTATCTTCCCAACAACCCAAACCAGATTTATGTCCGAAGTAGATATTAGTGTGGTTTTTTTCCTTCCTCTATCTGAGCCCGTGAATAGTTCAGACCTATATTCATTGCTTTGCTCTATGTTTTTGTAGATTTGGGTTTCAAGCAAACGTGGGAACTGGGCCTACTGATTTCCAAGTACATGCACACACGCAGGTGTGTGTGAATATGTGTGCACTTTCCTAAGTCCCCATCTAAAGCACAACCTTGTTGTTTTACAGCTTGTGCTTTCTCTGGTTCTTGGAAGATCACTGCAGCACATGTACTTGGCAAAAAGCACACAGCCCTTCCCCAGAACTTAGTACCAAATTTGCTGTGTTTCCGTCTTCAGAACTTGAATCTCTTGACTTTTCCCGTGATGTGCACACTTCTGATCTAAAACTGTGGTTGAAAGTCTGGGGTAGTCATTCACATCAAGAAAGGGATGAATTTCTCAAAAAAGAAGTCGGGTGCTAAAAATAGCTGCCTTGCCTTTCAGGCCCGCTCTTCTACCTCGGGAACCAAGACAGAACGTTTCCAGGATGGAAATGACACAGTGCAAGTGATGCACACGTTTGGCTGCCTGCTGTTTTTTGTTTTTTTTTTCTTTACTGCCAGAAGGAAGAGATATAATATCAAGTAGAAGAGATTTCCCCAGAGTTGTTAAAATAATCACCGAATTAACCTTTGGTCCTTAGTATGCCACCCTGAAGACTTGGATCTTTAGAATGGTTCATTTCTAAGGCTTTCCAAATAGCCAGGTTTCTACTCAAGGATTGCTTGGGCCCTGCGGCATGGGTCAGTGGTTGAGCATTGAGCTCTGAATCAGGTGGTCATGGTGACATTCCCAGGCAGGCCGCATGCCCTGGTTTCAGGCCCAGTAGCGGGTGTGCAGGAGGCAGCCATTCAATGGTTCTCTCTCGTCACTGATGTTTCTATTTCTCTCCTCCCTTCCACTCTGAAATCAATAAAAATATATTTTAAGAAGAAGATTGCTTGGTACTGCTGTTCCTACTGTTGTAGTGCCTACTGTTATAGTTCAGTACATTGTGGGAATTCTTCATCTAGGTGAAAAGTGTAAAGAGAATTGCTGAGGAGTGACCAGTTATTTTCTGTGTTCGCATTGTGTGCTGGATAATTCAGTGAGTGAAGTCTGTATGAAATAAGGTATTAGGCAATATCAAATAAAGGACAGGACTTCTAAAAAACGTTTTGCCCATAATATTTATTTTTCTGTGTCTGTAACATTACAAATGTTCTACCTTTCTCCTTCTCTGCTTTTACTTATAAAGATGCAAAACAACAACAACAACAACAACAAAAACACACCACCACAAAAGGGCTAATTAGAAACCATTCCTTTTCTCTCTCTGACACAGAAGGGGTGGATAAGTAAGTGCAGAATGAATGAAGCAGTTTGAGAATCATAATGTATCACACAGTTGACTAATGGAAGCGCAGTTATCTCCTGTAGTTTAATAGATGTAGCTGATTTTTTTTTAAGTTGGGATTTTCTCCGTCACTGGGATGCCAGCGTTTTAGAATAGACATCTTGGGTTTATGTTAGAAGTAGTTTTCGATGTGGTTTTTTACTGCACTGGGACAAGAGCAAAAACTCAGCCAAACTCATTCCGTGATATACACTGGTAGAAGTGTACCAGTTCTTACTTGCAAATAACAAAGACAAAAGTTATGTTTGCTTTAATCAGAAAAGTTTTTATTAGAAAGGTATGGGGTAGCTCATTGGCTCAATTAAATTAAAAAAAAAAAAAAAAGTAATAGAAGCCAGAGCAAGCTCCACAGCCAAGAGCTGGGCGAGGAACAGGCCTCTCAGGATGCCGCCACGTGATTGGCTGCTGTTGGCCAGTCCCTCCCCGCAGATTCAAAAACTGGGCCAGGTGCCTCTGATTGGCCCACATTGTGTTGCAGGGGACAGGCAAAAAGCCCTGCCACGCTCGGGATTTCCCCAAACATGAGGGGTGTGGATGCTGACCAGACAGAAGCATAGGTGTCTGGCATAAGATTGTAAATGATTGAACGGCAGCGTGCCTCGTCTTGTTTTTGTGTCTCGTGGAAGCTTTATTCATGGAAAGCTAAGTGGCTTCGCCATTGCATTCCCCAGGTCAGCACACAGCAGCCCTGGACCGTCACCTTTGTCACCTTGGCTCCACTTTCATGGATGAGGCTTTAGAAAATTATGCAAATCTCCACTACTTTCTGTCCCCAAATTCGTGGAGCATGCTAAGAAGCATGTCTACACCATGCAGCAGTGGCAGAGAAAGAGACGGGCCAGGCTTTTTAACATGTACTAGCGTCTCACCCTGTGGAAGTATGTACTTACTTTTTTATAAAAAATGGCTTTTAGGGCCTGGCCAGGTACCTCAATTGGTTAAAGTGCCAAGGTTGTGGGTTTGATCCTTGGTCAGGGCACCTATAAGAATCAGCCAGTGATAAATAAGTAAGTAGAAGAACGAACCGATGTTTCTCTCGCTCTCTCTAAAATCCGTAAGTTTTTTTTTAAAGGGCTTTTAATAACTTCGGATACACATCCATGAGTCTGAGAGCTGTAAAGGACCTCAGAGATGATGTTCTTCAACTTGTCACCCAAATCATGACTGTCTGCACAGCATCTCAGGACGTTCACCTTCTGCTTGGATGTGTTTGGTGAAGAGCACGTTCCTGCCCCGTTTCCATCCCATTCTTGGGTGGCTCTGGATGTGATAAGGTTTTTCTGAAGTTCGCCTCACTGTCACTTTGCTCTTTGGTTCTAGTTTGGTCAGGTGGGACATGTTCCTGCTACATAATTCTAAAGACAGACAAAACTTTGGAAATTGATAAGGATTTCACTCCCACCTTTGCCACTACCAGCTGGGTGAATTTTAGGCAAGTTGTAATATCTTTTTTGAAATACTGTTTTCTCATTGGTGAAATAAGGAAAGTAGCATCTACTTTGCAGAGATTACTGTATAATAGAAGGTCCCTTATACTGTGGCCCATATAGTAGATCTTCAATAAATGCTAGTTATCCTCATAATTACTAATTATACACATGGAGATGATTATCTTATCCCTTCAGTCTTCTCTTTTCCACGTTAAACCTCACTTGACATGAATCTTCTTGAGCTCCCTCTGTCACTGTCCTCCCAATTTTATTAATGTTTGTGTGAAAATGTGGTCTGCACTCTAGCTGGGCTAAACCAAATGGCACTATTACTTCCTGTATCAGTATTTTTCTTCCAATAGGTGCAAAGTAATTGTTGAGTGAAACGTAGACAATTTTCTTATTAATGTGACAAAAGGTTATGTTGACATTTTAGTATCTGTGTTATACTCCTGTTGAACATTTTTACTTGGACTACAGCCAGAGTCAAAGTTCTCCTCCCTTATGCTTTTGTAGGTCTTTTCTACAAATTTAAATATATGCCTTTACATTTAATCCTGTTAAATTTCATTTCAGTCGGCTGAGGTAATTTTGGTCTTATGTCTTCATCCCTCTCTAGAATCTCTCCTACTTTCTGCCATTCAGTTTAGATGAGTATTCCCTGTTTGCTTTTATAAAAGTTAATTATTTTCAAGGAAAAAAGATTGAATGGGACAGAATCCCTGAAAGAGCTCTGCGGCATACTGATCTTTGTAATTAACAAGTACATTGTGGTTGTGTTGTGTCTTATGGCACATAAATCGTTTTATATGCCCTGTATGCCGAAATAACACATCATCATTTTTGCAAATATGTACCATGGTACTACATGTCAATTTATTTCAACTTAGCCCATACGTAAATGTTCAGAGAGACTGCTAGATGGTTTGCTGAAATCAAGATGCACTCCTGGGCTTTCCTGAAAAATCTTTACCAAGTACCTTCTTTTCACTTTGCTAATCTGCTCATGGTGAAGGTAGAACCTTAGACTTAGACTTACGGAAGTCTTCTTGTGTCAGTGGTAATAACAGATGGCTATTCAATTTATATAATCTCAGTGCTTTCAAGAGAGAAAAAGAAAAATTGCTGTTTTGTCTAAGAGGAGTTTTTAACCTGGCAAGACAGCTAAAACATATCTTAAGTCTACTTAGTAGAGACAGTATGTTTTGTTCTTTTCATTCATGACAGTATGTGTATACTTGTGTTTCTCCAGTTGAACATTTATGATAATGGGTTTGTACATTTTATCTTTCACTTTTAAATGGGCTCCATGCAATGTTCATTAATGTAATGGAAAGACAGAGGGGGTCCCTGGGAAATGCTTGGAATCAATCTATTATGTTGATCTTCACAGTAACAAGTTAGGAAAGAGATCGCTTTTCTTATGTGCTAAATATCTTTCAGAAAATTCTCAAAAGATAAGAAACATGGAAATTATTGGCAAAAGTAAGTTTGTTTGGGGTACAATACAATAATAAATAATAATATCAGAATAAACTCTGTGTTTCACATACTCACAACTATAAACCTACTTTTGCCACACCCTGCATATAAAACAAAGTCACAAATCTATTGACTGGCTGAAGAAGGAGGTAGGAGCTAGTTTTCGAGTAGCCTAGGGTATGCCAGTGCTAAGGAATTTAGATTTTTACCCTGAAAGTTGTAAGGGTACCTACCATGCAGGAAATTTAAATAGGGGAGAGAAATGATCAGATTTATGTTGAAGAGCTTTTGTAGGTAGCAACCAGAAGATGGAATGAGGTAAAAAGCTGTTGCAAAGATCCAGGTAAGAAAAACAAGACACATCCCAACATCCCGGATGGAATGACCGGGAGCTATTGAGTGGACTCAGTGGGCCAGGGTTCGTGAGGGATCAGATGAGGATGAGGGAGGGAAGTAGAACAGGGGAGTCGATGTGGAGTCCCTCCCTGGGGCTACAGGATGAAAAGCAAGAGCCGATGACCAGCCCAGAGAGGTGGAGAGGAGATCATGGAGAGGCCAGGGAGGGAGAGAGCTCAGGAAGGAAATGCTGATGCAGCAGAAACGAAGGCTGTGAGGAGTCGGGTGAGATGAGGACCGAGGAGGTCCTTGGCTCTTACACGTGAGGAAGTCATCAATGACCAAGGCAGGACAAGTTCTGTGTGGGAGAGGCGGGTGAAACCTGATTGCTGCGCCTTGAAAATGGGAGAAGGCGCTTATTGGTGTCTCTTTCATTGGCCGTGGGTTGGATTAGATCCATCAGGAGCTGGGGAAGGTGGGGGGCGACTGTGGGTAAAGGGGGTTTTTTATGTGATTGTTTTATTTGTCCGTTTAATGGAAAATAATTGGCCATGAAGAATTGCTGTTAACACCATGGTGTAGTGGGGAGAGAGGAGATGGTGAGACTCATTCTTTCAGTCAATATTAGGCATGTGCTGTGCCCATATGGTTGAGAGACAGCAGTTAACAACGCGGAGAAGTGAGGAAGTGACCCACATGGCTGTCGAGATTAAATGTATTTCAAGCGCAGAAGGCAGGAAAGGCCTTGAGGAGGGTATGTGTTTGGGGCATTGAAAGTGACAGTGAGAAAGCAGATCTGACTGAAGTGATGTGTGGCAGGGACAGCTGAGTCTGGAAGGAGGAGAGGGAGCAGAGTATCTGGGATGACCCTGTGGGCCATTGTAGGAAGTTCAGCTTTTCGTTTGCCAATGAGAACTTTAAGCAGAGGTCTGGCATAGTCTCACTGATTTTAAAGGGTCATTCTAGCTGCCGTGGGGATTAGCGGAGTCAGAGTGTGAGGAGGGAAGGGGTGTGAACGCAGAGAGGCCTGTTAGGAGCCCGTTAACAAGTCTGGCAGTTCACGATGGAAGGCTCGCCCAGCGTGTTCCTACCTCAGGGCCTTTGCACTTTTCTCCTCTCTCTTTCTGGGATGCTCTTCTGCCAGCTATGCCCGTGGCCCACACCCTCCCCTGCTTCTGATGCCTGCTTAACTGCGAGGCCCTCATGGTAGCCTCACTTGCCACCAGCGTACCCTTTCCATGGCATTTTCTCTCTCTTCATAACGCGTGCCACCATTTGACGTCGCATACATTTTTGCTGTTTATGTACTGTCTTCCTCACTATAATGTAAGGTCCTTAAGAGCAGGGATTTATCTCTTTCCTTCACTGCTGTGTGCCTGCTACCTAGAGCAGTGCTTGCACTGAAGAGGTGCTTATTTCTGTTGCGTCGATTAGGGAATGAAGTACTGCCTTCTCTGTTATCACCAGGACCACCTCCACCACTATAACGGGTAAGGATTATTGCAGCGCCATTATTGTATTTTTCTTACCAGACTTCCCTTCTGGGAAGGACGTGCAATAGCAAGCCCCATATCCCGTCCTCTGCGGAGTAGACACATGTCCGCAGGCCGTGGAGCTGACCTCTTGGCTGCTCACGGAACAGGCAGCCTTGCATTTGGTTGGTGAACGCCTCTGCATCTTTTTTTAGCCACGTCGCTCACTCTCTGTAGGATCCTCTAGTTTACACTCCTGAGTAACTCTGGACATTGGAGTTAGCAGGGAACTCGAGAACCAGATAAAGGATGCTGCCAACAGCATGCCTTCTGTCTTGGCATCTAATTTTGGCACACGTTTTAGCAGGTTTGATTGCATAATTCAGCCATTGGTGGCAAAAAGTGACCCCATATCCAGCGGAGGGGTGGGGTGGAGTGGGGGTGCGGAGAGGGAGAGGATTTTGGTGGCACAAAATAGAAGCTATTTTAGGATTCAGAGGATGGGCTAGGTTTCTTGTTTTAAAAAACATAGTTGCCATTTCTGGAACTCCTGGCATTATCCCAAGCCCCAGTGGCTAGTACTGCCTTTGAAGAGCATTGTTTGATGCTTTCATTTATGATCCTTTTGTACCAAGTTTCCATTTTATTATGGTTTTCATACCCAAATCCCATGTTTTATACTATTTTTCTCCTACAAAACCTCTTATCAAGTAAGTAAACTTAATATAAGTGTGAAATAACAGAAAATAGCACATTTAATATATGTAATTCCAAAATACAAAGAATCTGTTGGTTTAGCACACCCTCAGTGTGCGTTGATAATACGTTTTCTGATCGTTTAGAATGAGCAAATACAATGCTGATTGAGAAAGCCTCAGTTCATTTCTAGAGGAGAGACTTTCTGGCTGTTTGTTTTGTTCTTAATGTGTGGGATTTACGTTGCAAGTGAAAAGAGCACTTCATCAGGAGTCAGGACAGCAGTTCTGTCCCTAAATAGATGCACCATCTCATCATGACGGTGCATCTATTTAGGGACAGAACTACTGTGATAATAGAAGAAAGATGCATGGGTAGTACTGAGCCAGGCGGCCGTTCCACCCTGAAAGTACAGTAGTTCACTGCATGTGTCCATGCCTGTGGCTTCTCTTTGCAACATTCGGGCTCAGGGAGAGCTATCTAGAGCACTCTGACCTTAGGAGGAAATGTTTGTATCAAGAAAGCAGATGCCAGTCCCTTTAGACTCTTCCTGAGCAGATGACCCACTCCCTATTTAAGACTCTGAATGTCTACATCACTGAAAAGTGCCTGCATCGTTGATACCGTCGCTAGTGGTCAGATGCTGAAATTGCCAAATGTTAGCGCTGGAAGAGACCCTGTGCTATTATCTAGTCCGATCACGGCTCCCGGGTCCCTAAGAGTCTGAAAAGAGTAATGGGACGCATCCATCAGCCAACTTCGGTTCTCCCAGTTCTACACGTGAGGACAGTGCTGGAGGGTCAATCGGGCTGTGGGTGCCTGCGGTCGCTTTGCTTTTGGCTGGAGTTACCAACGTGAGAATAAGTCAGGCATTCCCAGTAGCTGCCCATGGGTGAGCAGAATCTTTCAGAAACTGCCTCTAGCTGTGTTGTCCTGTACAATGAGCCACTGGCCGCCTATTGTTATCAAGCACTTGAGACGTGGCTGATCCTTGCTGGGATATCCTGCAAGTGTAAAATGCACACCAGATTTCAAAACCTGCTGTAAAACGTGTGAACTGTCCCATCCATTTTTATATCAGCTTCATGTTGAAATCATAATATTTTAGATATATTGGGTTAGATAACATTTTATTAAAAGTAATAGATTTTGTTTGTTTTGTGTGGGGTGTTGTTGTTCTTTTCTTTGCACTGTGAAAACATTTAAAAGTACATGGACCACATTATGTTTCCGTTGGAAGCACTGGCCCGAGATTTCTGGGTGGTGAGAAGGCTGGGGCCCAGCCTTCATTTTACACACCCACAAAATGAGGTCAGAGAGGGAGGGCCCTTGTTCAAGAGGCCAGCAGGTTTTCTGTGACCAAAAAGGCCTGAGGGACCACAGCGACTCGTTTTACCTGGCGTCTGTAAAATTGCTACTTTGATTAAAAGCCAAGGCTCTGATATAGATGATTAGCGGTTTTCCGAGCATAAGCCCCTAATTGTATACCTTTGGTATCAAATCCAACCAAATTTAAGAGAAGAGAAGGGAGAAGAGAGAAAAGAAAACGCCCTCCTTTGTAGGACCCAGTGAGAAGTCCCAGTTTTCATTCTTGAGCAGATTTCTTTCACCCCAACACCCTGGCGAGGAACATTAATTGCTGAAGAAAACCACAATAAGAAAACATTTACAAGGAACCCAGCCCTCATTCATCATGCTTTTCCCTTCAACACAGCAAGCATCTCTTCAACAAACACCCATTAAGAGATTAAGGCTGACGAAGAATAATAAATTGTTTCTTGGTCCTCAGGCAGGCAGTTCCCTTGACATAATTTCCTCAGGATCAGGGACCCAGATGATCGGTGTTTAGCATGGAGCTATGTTAATGCGACATAATAATGTTCTAAAATGCTTTAAAATTATTTTAACATCATAAATAATCATAAAAATATTTGCCTACAAGAGGGTTGTTTTTCCCTTTCAACAGTGTGTAAACATATGCAGCGATTTTTTAAAAAAACATTTTATTGATTTTAAAAAATATATATTTCATTGATTTTTTTTTACAGAGAGGGAGGGAGAGGGATAGAGAGAAACATCGATGAGAGAGAAACATCGATCAGCTGCCTCCTGCACACCCCCTACCAGGGATGTGCCCGCAACCAAGATACATGCCCTTGACCGGAATTGAACCTGGGGCCCTTCAGTCCGCAGGCCGATGCTCTATCCACCAAGCCAAACCGGTCAGGGCACGATTTTATCTTTTAAGAAATTGTGAAAGGTGGTACGGTCTTAGCAGTGTAGTTTTTGCCATGAGCACTTGAGGAATTGAAAGGAAACGGAGCATCTAGTGCACTTGCCCTTGGCCCCTTTCCCTGAGCCATCATTTCTCGTCTGGTAACTTTTTTTGGTTTTTATGGCTATCAGTGTTGTTATGTATAGAGTTTAAAGCAGCTACCAATTCTATAAGGTTTGCTATAGAAATCCTGCACGCCTCGCACTGCACTGCCCCATTCTCGATTTCAGGCTCTCCAGAAGGCAGCCACTTTCAAATCTCTTAACTGATTCTTTTGTCATTTACCCCCAATTCTTAAATTGCCTGCTCATATTGCGGTCATTATTTTTCAGTTCTAGACATAAACACTGGTATTTTTACCATGTGCTTACTGTTTTAATATTTTTATGCACGCAGCGCTAATTCGTATCAGATACAGTAGGTGTTACAAGTTCTGAAGCACAGACACTCAGAACCTACTCCAGGGTTGGCATTAGCTCGGTGCTCAGAAGCCATCTGGATCTTTCTTCTCCCTGCCTCTTATTTGAGTTTAACTCCATTTTCTGAATTCCATGCGCTTTTTTTTCTGTTTAAATTTGTACCCTGATTTTAATAGAGGACAATTTTCAGTAGCTTCCTGAGGCAGGGTGGGACACTATCTGGGAAGTAAAATTTTTGAGACCTTCCATGTCTGAAAAAGATCTATTCTCTCTTCATACTTGATCACTTGCTAAGTCTACAGTTCTGAGTGGGAAGTAATTTCCCCAGAATTGCGATGGCCTGTATCACTGTATTGTCTTTCAGCGCTGCTGCTATTGAGAGAACATGCTGTTCTGATTTGTAATCCTTGGTGTGTAACTCTTTCTGTTCACTTGTTTGTCCTCTGGGGACGTTTTTATCCTCCAATTTCAAAATTTCATTGTCACGTGCCTCGGTGCAGGTCTGTGTCGATGCAGTTATGTCATTTCAGTCTGCACGTTTATTTCCTTGAGTTTCTGGAAATTTCCTCCCTTGTTTTCTCTGTTCACTTTTGGGGATGCTCATTATTTAGATGTTGGTTTTGTGATTTTCTTTTCTCTTCCACCTGCTTATAATTTGAGCGCCTCTTTGTAAGGTTCCGCCACTTTATGTTCCAGTACTTTGTACTGAGTTTTTATCCCTGACGTCACACCTTTATTATTCAAGTGGTTTGTTGTTGTTGTCTTGGGCATGTCCCTGTTATAGCATCTTGTTCTTGTTTCATAGATGCAGTATCATCTCCTAATTATCAAAGGATAGTGGCATTTATGTCTTCTTTTTCCTGCATGGTCTTTGTTTTTTCCATGTTGCCTTTTCTGTGTGTTTTGGGCTTTGTCTTGCTCTCTGCCTTTTACACTCAGAGGTCGGTGATGTCCGCTCCTCTGCTCACATGTGGGATGGAGAGAGCACTAAAGCACTGATTGGAAGTTCTTGACCTCGAGGGTCACTGGTCTGGGAAGTTCCTTAAGATACCTTTTCCCCCCTTTATTGATTGAGGTATTACATATGTGTCCTTATCCTTCCATTGCCTCCCTCTACACCCCCTTCCCCCCCTTGTGCCCTCACCCCCTTTGTTTCTGTGTCCATTGGTCAGGCCCATACGTGTGCATGAAAGTCCTTTGGTTGATCTTAGGATACCTTTGGTATGAATATCTCCAGGAATTTTGTCTATGGCTGCCCACATTCTCTAGAGATGAATGACTCTTCTGATATTCACCCTGGAGGGTATAAGTCTAGCTGCCAACCTCCTGGGAATGCAGTGGGAGAAGGGGTAGGGGAGGTCTCCGCGATCAACATGTATCGTCTGCTAATCCTCCATATATAACTCTTCAACTACTTCCACCTTGTCATTCTGGTACCAACTCCTTCTGATGCCACCGCATTTTTATTGTCTCCAGAGCATAAACTCCTTGTCTTTGGCCATGGTAGAGAGGAGCAGTGATTTGATTGTCCAGATTTTCAGATGTAACTAGTGCCCCAAGCCTTGTCGGGTCCTGACCTGTACGTCTGGTGATTTCACAGCTTTCCTTACCGTGAGTTTAGTATTCTACTGTCCTGGGTTTGCCAAGTGAATTACTACTGGTTCTTTTGCTTTCAAATTTCTCATTTGGTTTTTCCCTCTTCTTTTCCTCCCCCCTTTTCTCCTCCTCCCTTTTCTCCAGCTCCTCTCCTGGTGTCTTTGTCCTTGGACCTTCTAAAAAAATCTCTTTGCTGTTATTTTAGAGGAGTTTGGGGAAGTAGAGCAGAGTTAAAACTAACATTTTCAGGCTGATGAATGTTGCCATTCTCTGCCAGAGGGAGATTGCACGTATATTATACCGGCACTTGAGCTTTTCAGGAGGAAAATTCTTGGTCAGTTGAAATGACTATGACTATTGATATATATTTTTTACCCTTAGACAGTGCAACCTTTGTCACAGGGTTGCCTGTGTAGAAGTCCTGTAAGGTGCTACTTAAGGACAGGTAGTTGTGTCCTTGTAGTCCTATGTCCTCTTGAGGGAAACAAATTGTTACAACTCCTTTGTTACAAGAAACGAATGGAAGAATCTGGCTAAAACCCAGATAGTTGGATTTTTGTTTTATTTTTACACCAACACCCTGATTCAGTAAAGAAATCAATGTATGTATTAATAATAAACTAGGTAACATATGTAAAATTCTTAGAACCATGTCTGGCCCATAACACTATGTGTTAATGGCTACTGTTGTTATATATTGTTTTTTTTTAATACTGTTTCTAAATTTGCCAAGAGTTATAGCCAGTGGTTCTCAAAACCAGCTGCACAACAGATTGACCTGATGATCTTTAAAAAGAGATTCACTTGCCCACCTCTGACCTACTTAATCAGAATCTTCAGGGGTGGGTTGTGGGTTCCACGTACATAACAAAGCAGAGCTCCATTTTCCTGGGGAAGAGGTAAGTGAGGTGTTTCGAGAATCACTGTGGTGGAGTGGGGGGTGGAGGGGGTCATCTCATCACATCTCATCATATCTCATCACATCACCGGTGGAACACGTCATGTGGATGGTGGGTGGGTGAGTGGGTGGGAAGAGATCAATCAAAGAACTTGTATGCATATAAGCATAACCCATGGACCCAGATAATGGTGTAGTGAAGGCCTGGGATGTGGGGGGTGAGGGCAGACTAGAAGGGGTCAATGTGAGAAAAGGGGGACATACGTAATACTTTCAACAGTAAAGATTTTCTTTAAAAAGAAAAAACAGCAAGATGAAGCAATAGAGCCAGCTCTGAGAGCTGGGACTGAAAGCAAAGTATATATGCACAACAAATAAATAAATGCATACAACAACAAATAAAATACATTTTTATAGTAAATACACATAGACGTTCACACACACACACACACACACACACACACACACACACACAGAGCCTGGGAACCAAGGCATTAGGGTCGGCCCCCCTTTTGTACAGAAGATTCAGGCAGTCTGTTGCCCTGTCTTTATGCTGTGTAGCCCCTTCACTTAAGTCAGATTTTACCTGGAGAGAATTAGCAGGAGAGGTTCATGTGGGTGGGCGTGGTTTACTCCCACTCTCCCTGTGGCAGGTATTTGTGGAGCATTGGCAAGAGGCAGCCAAGCATTTACTTTAGACAAAATCCACACTCCTGAATGGGACGCGCAGGATTCTGATGGATTGCCTCTAAGTTAACCCTTGTTTAGATCGGGTCTCATCTGCCAATGGGGCTTATTTTCGTTCATCTACTGTAAAACCCAATCACCCTCATTTACAGCTGAATTATGGGAGAGGAAAGGGAGGGAATAAGAAAGCATTTTGTTTTATTTCCAAGTAAGTGATTCAGAAGGCTCTAAATGGTTATTTTATTTGAAAATTAATAGCAAACCTTTATTTAACAAAAAACAGCCAACGTTGGTTGGAATAGTTAATAGAATTATGTAATTATAGAATAATTAATAGAAATCATAATTAGGGGCTAGGAGGAGGGGTGAGTGATATAAGATGCAGAATTGCAAAATGACCAAATTCATATCCACTCCTGTTTTTACATTATAAAAATGTAAATGCTTGATTGTAAAGAATACTTAGATAGAGAAAAAAATGGTTTTCTCCCTGGCCAGGTGGCTCAGATAATTGGAATGACTTCCTGCGCACCAAAAGGTTACAGGTTCAATTCCCAGTTAGTGCATATACCTGGGTTGTGGGTTCAATCTCCAGTGGGGAGTGTATGGGAGACAATCGATCAATATTTTTCTCACCATCCTTGTTTCTTTCTCCCTCCCTCTCTCTCTCTCTCTCTTCCCGTTCTCTCTAAAAATCAATAAACATATCCTTGCCCAGCTGGCGTAGCTCAGTGGTTGAGCTACGCCAACCAGGAGGTCATATGGTTCAACTATGGTTCAATCCCTGGTCGGGGCACATGCCCGGGTTGCGGGCTCCATCCCCAGTAGGGGGTGTGCAGGAGGCAGCCAATCAATAATTCTCTCTCATCATTGATGTTTCTCTCTCTCCCTCTCCCTTCTTCTCTGAAATCAATTTTTAAAATATATTTAAAAAACAAATAAATAAACATATCCTTGGGTGAGGATTCTTTTCAAACAGGATCTTCACATTCTTCCTATAGTGCTGGAACAATGGAGAATGCACCGGGGCTTTCTGTTAGTAAAATCACAATCGCTGGTGCTGCCTGCGTGCTAACAAATGCAGGCACCGTGTCGGCACTGTGCGTCAGCGAACTCACGTAATCCCTCCCACAGCCCTTTGAGAAGGTCCCATAAGGATGAGGAAACTGAGGCACAGGAGACTAACTCGCCTAGCATGTCGCTGGACTGCGCGGGGATGCTCACCACAGGTGCCACGCAAAGGACATTCATTATGTGCCGGGCTGAGCAGTCCACGCTGCAGGTGACTTAGACACACGCCAAAGGAAGCCGCCGCCGCCGCCGCCTCCTCCTCCTCCTCCTCCTCCTCCTCCTCCTCCCAGCGTGGCCTCGGCCTCGCTCAGACCAGCAGTGACTCTCCTGGGGCCGTTGGGACAGGGGCGGCTCACGGAACTCCTACTTCACTCAAGGTCTCATGGACGGTGGCAGCCAGGATTCGATCCAGGTGGATTCCGAAGCCAGTGGGAAGCCAGTGTGACTTACTCTATTTCCCAGGCGTGAACCGGACAGCCTGGCACACAAAGCCCAGGGAGGAAGGCAGCGTCCCTTCTGTGACCGAAGAAATGTCACTCTTTGCCTTGGCACCAGAGAACTGTGCCCACCTATTCTGGTTGGTGTTTTTTTCTTCTCCTCCCTTTTCCTTTTTTCCTTCATCAAAAAGCTGAATGCTGAGATCATCTCAGAGAAATCTAGAAAAAATACCATGAGACTTGGTCCCTTTGGAAGGCATCTTGTTCTCCTGCTGTTTGTAATTGTGAAGCGCTCAGCAACTGGGCAGCTGGATGAGGATAAATTTAGCCTGAAGCACTGACGTGCACCGAATCCTGCTTTCTTAGAAGCACAATGGGAGCCCATGGAAGTCAGGGGAGGAGCAGTAAAGCCGGGCAGCCAGGCAGTTTGTTCTCTCTCTCTCTCTCTCTCTCTCTCTCTCTCTCTCTCTCTCTCTCTCTCTCCCCCCCCCCCCCCCCCCTGGATCTTGGTGTGGGTGAGGATAGAAGCTCTAAGTGCACTTAAAATAGCTCTTGGAACTGGACACTGGCTCAGTTCAAAGGCAGGGAAGATGCTTCTATAAAACCAGCCCCCTGCCTGACCCCGGAGCCCAGGACTGTTCTGACCATTCTGGCCTGGGGATCTGGAGCATGTTCTTTCTCAGCCCAGCTGCTAGGGTACAAGCAGGTTTTCTACTCTGCATTCCGGCATTGGCGCCTCGCTGCTGCTCCGGACTCAGATATCTTATTCTAACCAGACTCACTGTCTAAAGCCTGGGGATTAAAAATAGCCTCCCGGTGCTCGCTGTGGAACCGAAGGAGATTCTCAGTGAGCAGAGGTCGGCCTGGCTCCAGGCACCTGACTCATACCTGTGGGTTTCATTGCATCTAAGTGTTTAACCTCTTGAGGTTGTTTTAGTTTATGCTATACCATTGCCCATTTTTTTATAGCTTTGCAAGAGAAACCAGTTGTCTTAGATTTGTGGGCATCAGTGTCATTAGGAGTCTGAGTTTTGGCAGGAGAATGCCACTGTTTTACTTAGTGGTTCCAGAAACAAATCGTGTCTAGTTATCTTTCCATGTACACATTCATGGTATTTGCTCCTGATGCATACATTTATTTGTTATCTCCCATTTGGCGGTAAATACTTAAAAAAAAAGAACCATGTCCCCTACTTTCATTTTAACTGCCTACAAAACTTAATAAATTCTCAGCTACATTTGAACATATTTTGTGACTTAATAAATCCCCAACTTCATTTTAACGTGTTTTGTGACTATTGAATTGACCAAAACAACCTTTCTTTCATATCCATGGCACACCTATGGAAAATGGCATAAATACTACTTTATTAGCCTACCATTCCATTGTTTAAAGCTCTGTGCTCATCGGTAGTCAGAATGATCCGTGTGTATATGTGTTTCTAATAGTTTCATTTATATGAACTGCATCTGTGCCTTCTTTTTTAATTTGTAAGATTGCTTCCTTCAAATGGAACCTCAGTGTATAATATTTGCTTTTAAAAGCAGGGCAGGAGCAGTTAAAGCAAAATAGATTTAAAATGTAAGTTTAGCCTGACTGGTTTGGTTCAATGGTTGAACATCAACCCATGAACCAGAGGGTCACGGTTTGATTCCCAGTCAGAGCACATGCCAGGGTTTCGGGTTCAATGCCCAGGGTGGGCCTTGCAGGAGGCAGCCAATCAGTGATTCTCTCTCATCATTGATGTTTCTATCTTTCTCTCCCTCTCCCTTCCTCTCTGAAATCAATAAAATAAATACATATTTTTAAAAAGGCATGAGTGGAAAATCTCTGATCCACCTCTAAATTATATATATATATATATATATATATATATATATATAGAGAGAGAGAGAGAGAGAGAGAGAGAGAGAGAGAGAGAGAAAGTTTAAACATGGGTAAATCGGAGAAGGCCCTGAAGTTGAGGGGCAGGGTCTCGGTCAGCCCGCTGGTGGCTGGTGTGCCAGCACTGGGCCTTCGTCACGAAACATCCTGCCTCCAGTTCCCCCATCGATGGAGCAAGAGCCCTGTTAGCAGAAGAGCAGCAGCTGCCTGGCCTCGGCAGTGACTCGTGGAAGGGGAGCCTCTCCACGCAGCGCAGGCCACCGCACGGAGACTTTGGGGCGCGAATTCCTTACAGTGGGAGCCATTGCAGGCGACGCAGACCTCAAAGCGTTGGTTTCCTAAAACCCATTCACTTAGTACAGCACCTGGCACAGGGTAAGGGCTCAGTCAGCATTAGCTAAGCTGGGAAGGGCTCCCACCTGGGTCTGTTAGCGAAGCTTCAAAAAGCCTAGGAAAGTAACAGGGTGCATCCGATCTAAGTGGCTACAGCAAGTCCATTCCTTCAACTGATGCCACTCAAATGACCTCGGCCACATTCTTCAGATGTTTCTCTTTGCCTCTGAATGAGGAATCCACTTTACACGGGTAAAATGCAGACACCTCAGCCTCTGGCTCAGCTACCATCCTGTCAAGAAGCAAAAGTACCTTTGAGAGGCCATTCATGCTTTCAGACACGATTATTTTTATACCTGCAACGTGCCCAGCGCTAGTCTAGCCACTGGGAACATAGACATGACATTCACAGTTCCCACGCCTCCGCTTTCCCCTCAGAGTCTGAGCACGGGGGACGTTTCGGTATCAGGCATGGGAGGAAGGCCGGTCGGTCAGCCGCTGGCGAGCATGATAGGGAGACGGGCTGTTGGGAGGTGGGAGCTGGCGTCTGACCTTCACTATGGAAACATGAACTCAGGGAGCAGATGGCAGAACCCCAGCCATAGGAACTGGATTCAGTCATAGGGCTTCTGTTATGGAGAAGGACCGGAGCATAGAGCTGGTGGGAAAGCGAGATAAGGGCCCCTGCACGGCAAAGACTTTTCTCCGGGTTACGGAGCGTGACCCAGTCAGGCCAGCAGTTGGGGTGATTCAATACCGATTCCCTTGATAAAGGGCAGGGCTGGGCCTGGAGTCTGGGTGGAGCGGAGCTTATAGCGAGGGGGTTAAGTAAGCCCGGCTGGAAAGGTTATAGGGCCGCAGGGGCAGGCAGCCAAGCATCTCACTACTGGTAGAATCCAAGTAAAATAAATAGGACTGGTGTGCGCAAATCTCTCATTAGGAGAAAACGGACACACCGAGTCTGCGTGATTTGAAGGAAGGATTTTAGTTCTGCTGTCTCGTAGACTAAGAAGAGTGTCAGAATGCTTATGATGCAAAATAGTTTTGTGTGATCTGTTTGTTTATTTCTGTAGAAAAAAAAATTGTCCTGTAATGTTCATTATCAGGATCAGATTTCAGAAGATCGTCTTACTAACAAGTACCCATCAGCTCTCTATTCTGTGTCAGGCACAATCATTTGTTCTCTGATTTCAAAAACAAGTAAGGTCATTCTTGTCCTCAGGAAACTTGTCGTCTCTTGGGGAAGACTGAGAACGAAACCACATGTTAGAACATGGGGCGACTGGGGGCGCACCTCATGTCACTGGCCCACAGAGAGGATGAGACTGACTCAGGAAAGGAGAGAGTGTTTGAGCTGGGTCATGAAGGAAAGTAAAAGTAAAGATGAGATGAGGGAGGTGAACAGGAGTGCAGATGCATGATGGGTTCTAGAAACAGGCAGAGGCCGGTGACTGGAGTGAAGGGGAGGGGTGAACATGGAACAGGAAAGAGGTGAGACCTGCTATGCCAGCTGAAGAATGAACATTTACCCCCAGTCCATGGGCAGCCATGGAAGGATTTCAGGCAGACGGGATGTGCTCCTTTTGTGTGTTTAGGAAGAAAGCTTTGAGCCCTGGCTGGTTTGACTTGGCGGATGGGTCTGGACTGAAGGGTCCTGGGTTCCATTCCAGCCAAGGGCGTGTACCTCTGGTGCAGGCTCCCCCTGGGCCCCAGGCCCTGGTCAGGGCTCATGCAGGAGGAAACCAATCGATGTGTCTTTCTGTCTTTCCCTCTCTCTCCCACTCACTCTAAAAATCAATGGAAAAATATCCTCGGGTGAGGATTAAGAAAGAAAAGGAAAGAAAGGATACTTGGGGGCCTCTGTGAGGGAAGGGGCCTCTGAGATGGAAGCCAGGCTGGCTGGGAGGGAAACGATGCTGGTGTTGCTCACGTGCTTGCCTTTTCCTCAACCCAGTGTCATGGCCCCCAAAGAGCAGGCTTAGCTGCAGAGCAGCCCCTCGAGCGTGAAATGCTGGCGTGTGGGCCACTCAGGAAAGGGTGTGCTGGTGCCTAGAGTGGGGGAGACGGAAATGACTCCATGATAGGAAATACATTATTTTAGGGCACATATGTAAGGACATTGCAGAAAAGTTTAACATCTAAATCACTTTGCAGCCATGATATTTATAAGGACCCCAATTCTACAGTAGAATGTACAGAATGCTTCGAAGTTGCCTCTTCCCCACCCAACAAAGCCTGTGAGTTACAAAAAAAAAAAAAGTGTATATTGCATGGCTGTGTGAGTGGCATTTACATTCTCTCACCGTTCAGATGTCTCGGGTCCATTTTGCCAGTATTTCTTTTCCTTTGAGGTAGGAGTTAATTTAGTCACACGTTCTTCTGACAATAACTGCATTTTATTTTTGTTCCTGAGGTAGCTTTCCCTCCAACGGTTACTTGTTGTTCTTGCCCAAGACCCAGTATCTGCCAAAACAAATGTATGTGAGTGATAAACGCGGAGAGGAATGTCTGTTGGACCACAGGAAATTTCCTGTTCAGGAAGAGATCTCGGGAACTTCCTGCGGAGGAGTGCATTGTGGGGCTTTTGGCTGCAGGCCCTTGACCACAGCTGCAGTTAACTAAAGGCAAGGGGGCAGGGAGAGGAAGAAGAGGAGACAGCTACCCACGGGCATTTTTACCCGTAAGCCTGAGGACAGAGACCGGCTGATACAGCTTCAGAGATGTCAGAGATGATACAGCTCTTCGATGTCTAGAGTCTCTGCCACGCCTCCGTCGTTGCCACCCACCCCTCCCAGCATCCCAGGTGCTTCCTTAGTTAGGTTCCTAAACACAAGCACCATCACCATCTCCATGTCCTTCTGTTCCCCCAGTCGCTGGTGAGCCTGCACGCTGTGTCCACCCCCTCTGGAGCCCCACTAACTAGTTGGCACCTCCTGATTTGCCTCAGGTGCCTTGGCCTTGGAGTGGGTGGTCTTTTCCCATCCTGAGTTGGGTGTGGAAGGGAGAAGGAGAGAAACCTTGGCTCTTTGGCTTACCTCTATTTGACTCAGAAAACAGTAAAAGAAATGTTACCGAATTTAAGGATAGCCCGGATTAATAAGTCCCATGTATAAGCACAATCAAAACCGACGGGAGAACCCTGCTTTCTTATTCTGCATGGCCATTTGGGATTGAAGTCCTGGTTAATGCCTCAGAGCCCGACGCCTCGGCCCGCTGGGTGCAGTGCATGGCAGGCCTGGGTCCCCCTCCTCGGGGGCGTTTCTGAGGGCCTGTGGTAAGGAGGTGAGCTTCAAAGCTGAGGCTGATGGCAGGAAGGTGACTAACTCCGTAGCCCCAGGCTGTAGAAAGGGCAAGTCGCTTTATCTCTCTGCATATCAGCTCCTGTGTCCAACCTGAGGAATCAAACGTTTTCCCTTTCCAGGCGCAAGGATTGAATCCGATAACGCATAGAAAAATGTCTGACCCAAGGTAGACGCCAAGGGTTTCAGATATGTTTTCCCTGGAGTCTGTCAGTCACAGATTGGAAATTCCTTGGGTGTGGTCTGAGCTGGAGGCAGTAGGAAGGCTTTGAGGGGACTCTCACCCTCAGCTTCTGTGATCTGCATTTAAGGAAGCTTTTCCTGGCGCTTCTACTTTTCATCCCAGTGCCCGCTGTTTCTTCGTGGCCTCCTTTCACCACTGGACAGAGTCCACCCCTGCAGAGCAGGGCTTATATTTGAGTATCAGAATCATAGTCGCACCTTGGTGGCAGATAATGTCTCAGTCCAGCAGGGGTGGGGGATAATGTCTCAGTCCAGCAGGGGTAGGCGTGACCACCTAAGGACCGGAAAAATAGTCGACCCCACGTCTGGCTCATGTAGAGGTAGCCTGCCCGCTGTGCATCCCACCTCATTGCCCATCCCTCTCATTCTGCCCTATTCACATACAGGGCTGAAGGCTGACCCTATGTTTATGTTGTATTACACTTACTTGTGTGACTACATCACTGCTAGACAGTGACACCTTGGGGACGGGCATGCCTGCTGCGTGGTAGGGGCTTACTACCGTAAGGGTGTGTGACGTTGAATCTACTTGGTTTAGAGGAAGAGTCTCAACGAGGCCTTGAACATGGACTTGTGATGCTGTGCTGTGTGAGACCACGCGAGCCAGGTGTCTCTCTGCTCTGCTGACTGTCCCTTGTCACCTGGCTTGTGTGCTCCATTGTCCCATTTTTGAGTTTCCATTTTCATGGCCCCCATTTCTTCACAAATGATGTTTCCTTCTCTCTTTTTGGGGGTTACCTCTTTTTTACTCCAGAAGATTAAAGTATAGGCCTATTTTTGCAACAGGCCTGTAAGCAAAAGGCATTGACAGTGACCTTTGATAGAGTGAGCCCCCGGGATTTTTTTTTTTTAAAGGGGATTTAAATTTTAAAATGTTTTTCAAGAGTGTGGGACCAGGAGTTTACCAGAAAGAATTTAAAATATGAGGGTATGTCTGCGCTCTGAAGTAGTATAATGACATCAGGGTTTTAAAAGTAAAAGCAAAAATATGGGTGACACAAACGAAAGGAGCTGTGTTCATTGACATTCTTCCCACCTGATCTTGTTTTATTTTATTCTGAGGACACTCCCCACATCAGAATGGTGAGTATGTGAACAGAGAAACATAAATTACCTGGAAGAGAACAAAGTAAACCCCTCACTGACCTTTCTTTTTAAAACTCTGACCTTGGCCTTGAGAAGAAAAAGGCAAAATGTGTAAATAAAAGTTATCTGATTTATTTTAAGAGGCAGCTCTCTGGTTATGGCTTAGAGCCATTAGGCCCATTTCCTACCTTTGGAAAGTGCTTCTTACAGTTGAGAAAATAAGTTTATTTCATGAATCTCATTGTAACCAAAAAAAAAAAAAAAAAAAGCTTCATTTCCGCAGCTGGTGCTCTGTTTAATTCAGATTGCCCGAAAAGACAATAAGGGGAATGGCGTGATCCTCCCGGGGGTAGACCACATTCTTCTGTTCGGAGCATACCATCCTTTACCAGGCATTTGCTGCCCGGAGCATAGGGGAGAATACTGTTGTGGTTAAGCTGGTCCTATCGCATAGTTCTCTGATACTTTTCAGTTCACTGGTATCAATGTATGTATGTGTCTGTCTCACTTGCTCATCACAGTGTTGTATAGATGAGGAAAGAGACTCGGGTTAAGGGTGAAGGTCGCCCCGCGGAGCCTGGTCTTCTTTAGGTCTTCTTTCTCCACGTTCACTTTGGCCTGGGGTGAAGCTGCTGACCAGGAGGTGAAAAGCAGCATGTGCCAGTTAGCAAGCAGTTTTCTGACAAATCCAAGGCCAGGGGAAGGAAAATGACTTCTTTGTTCCCCTCTATTTCTTCCCTAGCTGCTTATCCCTCAACCCCCTGGCAACTTCCACCCCTGCTCACACCCTTCTGCCCCCTTCTGCCCGCCCCCTTCTGCCCGAACTACCTCAGCCACCTCTGCAGTTTTGTGGGGGGGGGTGGGGGGGGGCAGGAGGGAGAAGAAGGGGGGGAGGGGGAGGGCTGAGGAACTCTTTGTTTGTGCAGTTAAGAGCTTCCTCACAGGAAATTTCCTGTGATGGAAACTCTGGGGAAACTTCCTGTTGGTTAGGACACTGCAGGGGGCTGATAACATGAACCACTTAAACCTCCAAACCTCAGCTGCCAAGGAGGATGGGATGGTTCTTTGCCACTTTCTCAAGGTCTGGGAGGGCAAGAAAGTGCAAGTAAGTGTAGGGAAGCCTCGGGAGTGTCACTTGGGTGGGTTTTCTAGGAGTTGAAATCGACAGCTATGATCAGCAGGTTGTTCTACAAGATCAACCCGCGTGGCCAAATGGACTCTTAGATTTCCATCAAGACGGGCACCTGCTGGAATATTCTGTCAGGAAGCATTGAGGGCTTGGGAAACGCTCAAATTTCTGGATCTGATTCTTTCTATATCATTTAAAAACACATTCCTGTTACTCTTCAGTGTCATGGGTTTATGAGTTCCACAAACATTTATTTTCAGCTGCCATGTATGGGCTGGGAGTTTTAATTAATCCTTGCCATTGGCAGGTGCGGTTGACTATATGCAGAGTGGTTTACTTAATACCAAGGGTGCATTGGCGGGAGTATATGCCACAGGACGACCGGTCTCTGAGCCATAGCACAACATTCTCCAATAGGCGTTAAGGGTCATTTGACCTGCTCTGGGCCCCTGGTGGGCTGTTTTGTTGTTTCCTCGCATCCGGGCAACGTTAATTATTCCTAAATCATCCCTTGGGGTTGAAGCCGGCTAAGAACATCTCCAATGTGGGGAATTCTGTGGGCTCCCTTAGCAGCGCTCATTGCTCAGCTCATAGTCTAAAAGTTTGGTCCCCTAATTAGCCTGAATTTTCCCTGGTGACCTGAAGACCCATTACTACTCACCCTGCCCTCGTATTGTGAAAATGACTGACTCCCCTCTTTTTCTATTTCCATCCGGCTAGTTATTTGAATGATGTCTCTTAATTAGTTGATTTGCCATAACCCATGCCCATTTCTCTACAAGTTTCTTAATAGGTATTGTTTTCCTGGTATAAGGGTTAATGTGGCCTTCCCCCCACCCCTAAAATGCACTAGATTTAATAGAAGCCTTTACTTCCCACCTTCCCAAACGTCTGCCACAGCCTGGTGTTCTGTCTTTCTCTGTTTATGGGAAATGATCATTCCAGCATCAGGAAAAAAATCATCGAACCAGATATATTTTAAGTGGAGGTTTGTGGTTATATTCTTGGTCCACATTGCAAATTAGGGAAGCATGGAAGAAATTACAATTAACCAGGAAGAAATTCTCCGGTTGATAAGTCTGCTTGTTAGACTCCTATCAAAGAGGAAGCTCTTTTCCTCAAGGAACTTTTAAAAAATATATATATTTTTTATTGATTTCAGAGAGGAAGGGAGAGGGAGAGAGAGAGAGAGAGAGATAGAAACATTAATGGTGAAAGAGAATCATCCACGGGCTGCCTCCTGCATGCCCTCCCAACTGCCTCGTACCCTCACCCCCCACCCCCCCACCCCCTTGCCGACACAACACACACACACACACACACACACACACACACACACACACACCACTGAGTGATCGCCGCTTAAACCCTGAGCCACACTGGCTGGTTGTCCTCAAAGAACTTCTAAGTTTTAATATATTTCTAT